>MU697571.1:0-30342 GCA_026770625.1 Nicotiana glauca | reverse complement strand
TATACTATTTCTTTGACCTCCCCTCTTTCGGAATCAAGTTAGAATCATGCAGAAAAAAAAAGTTTATGTCCCCATAGGTTTATTTTAAAAGGTTCATTCTAAAAGGAAAATTCAAAAAAAAAGATTAAAAAAAGAAGGGAAAAGAACAAAAAAAAGAAGAAAAAAAGAAAGAAAAGAAAAAAAGAAAAAGAAAAGAAAAGAAAAATAAAAGAAAGAGAAAAATAGCAACAACAAAACGTATTTTTGTGAACTACGTTTGACCTGATTCTTGTCACCACAAGATACGAAGGCAGCCTTACGGTTCGGTCATACTAAATAAAATACTTCATAATCCCACGAAGTCAAGATTGGGGCGGTTGTTATTAGAATCAAATTAAAACTAAAAACAAGATAAAGTCAAGGAAGTTTTCTCTGAATTGACGGGGTATATCCATTGTGAAAAGGGAATCACCTAACGAGGGTTTTGTACTTGACAAGAAGCTAAAGAAAAGTGGAAGGCATATCAGTAATATCAATGCCGAAGCCGTAAAAAAAATATTGTGCATGATCTTCAATTTTCATTTCAAGTTGCATGTGTTGTACTTGGCATTTTCAAGGATTGGGAGGCCCTCTTTCAGCTACCCAAACACTTATACCATTTGATACCCTTTTGAACCTATACTATTTCCTTGACCTCCCCTCTTTTGGAATCAAGTTAGAGTCATGCAGAAAAAAAAAGTTTATGTCTCCATAGATTTATTTTAAAAGGTTCATTCCAAAAGGAAAATTCAAAAAAAAAAGAGAAAAAAAAAGATTAAAAAAAGAAGGGAAAAGAACAAAAAAAGAAGAAAAAAAGAAAAAAAAAAGAAAAAAATAAAAAAGAAAAGAAAAGAAAGAGAAAAATAGCAACAGCAAAATTTATCTTTGTGAACTACGTTTGACCTGATTCTTGTCACCACAAGATACGAAGGCAGCCTTACGGTTCGGTCATACCAAATAAAATACTTCATAATCCCACGAAGTCAAGAGTGGGGCGGTTGTTCTTAGAATCAAATTCTTTTGTTTTAGAAATTGGGGCAAAGTTTTGAAATGGATTCCAAAGGTTGTAAATAAATTAGCCCTGTTATCTTAGTGGTCTTAAGCCTTTATGATATCTTTTTTTTTCTAACCCTGTCTAAAAGTCAAATTACTATCCAAAAAATACCTCCCAGATAATCTTTGAGAGTGCTGAGTTTAGATATGCCAAGAGCATATGATACCATGGTTAAGGCCTTGTCATTTGCAGAATCAGAGGAAATAAGAAGAAAAGAACAAAATGAGAGAGTCTGATTCGTAAAAATCTTCACCGGCACCATAAGGCGATGGTGAGTTAAGAAAAAGAACAAAATGAGAGAGGCTTTATGGTGAAAACCCTTCGGGCACTACAAGTTTAATAAGGATCGTGAATCAGATTGGATAATCGGATCATTGAAGTTTAGTTTCACAGTTTAGGGGGTATAACAAGAGTTGAACATCAGACTTGCTTGACAGATTAGGCCACTTAATCCAAAGGTGCATGTCATGGTCATTAGAGTTGGTATCCACATCTAATAAGTTTCTATTTTGTAGTTTTCTTGTTAGGAATCATCTCTTTCCATTGTCTTTTACTCTGTTCCTTTTGTCTTATTTACTTCCTCTTCTTGGGTCTGTTGATCAGAACAAGAGATAAATGACTTCAAAATTGGCCACCAACTTTCCAATTGCATAAAACGGGATCTGGCTAGCACATCAAAATGGTGTAAGTCAGGAAAGAACCGTGCACGCCTGAGTTGGTAACAATCAGTGTGTCTTTGGGATTCATGTAAAATACAAAGGTGTGGTATATGACAATTCATGAACAATGAAACAGATGGAGGGTGTTGGGTGAACGGATCAAAGGTATATTCTGTGATAAGATTGACGAAGAGAGTGGTTAACTAGTGACAAGAAAGGTCTTACAAGCGGAAATTAAAGTTATCATGGCAAGTGAAAGAGCGATAGACCTCAAGGCCAAGGCCAGTGGTTTAAGTCAAGAAAGAACAGCACGTGCACTAAGTGGGAGGTAATTGACGTGCTTTGGGATTCACGTGAAACACAAAGGTTTAGTATATGTCAATATATGAGCACAATGCAACCGATGAATGGCATTGGGTTTGAATGGATTTGATGTACTTTTCGTGATAAGGGTGATAGAGAAAGTGGTCAGTCAATAAACAGGCAAGGTCTTTTGAGCTGAAATCGAAGTTATCATGGGAAGTGAAGGAGCAATCACCCTCAAAGTCAAGATCGCAAACCAACCACCATGTTTAAACTCACAAGTTTTCTTTGATTGAAACAGGGGCTGGAAATGTTGTTTGTTCCGGAGAAACCCTCCGTGAGGAAAGCAGATGCCAGACAGGCTCGCCAGTAAGTTACAGGACCCTCCTTGATAATGGGATTAATTTAAAGTTCACAGGACCCTCCTGAATAATGGGATCTAGTTTTAAGTCTTCAATAACTTCATAGATAATAAGATTTAGCGTAAGTTTTACCTTTAGGAAATAGAATTTCGTTTTGAAGTTGTCACTCTTAAGATGAGATTTAATTTTAAATTTTCAGGACCCTCCTGGATAATGGGATTTAGCTTTTAAATTTTTTGGGAACCACGACTGGATTAACCCTCACAGATGTTCCCAATATCAAACTGAGGCAGAAAAATTTCTTTTGTTTTGTCTGTTTGGTTGAAATCAGGCACCCACCTAAAGAACAAAGGGAAACAGCTCAAGTTTCAAGGGAAAGTAGTTTCAAAGAAAAGCAGTGCAAGTATTGGAAATCAGGCGTCCACCTGGAGAACAAGGAGAAGCAGTTCAAGTCTCAAGGAAAAACATGTGCAAGTGTTGGAAATCAGGCACCCACCTGGAGAACAAGGAGAAGCAGTTCAAGTCTCAAGGTAAAACAGTGCAAATGTTAGTAATCAGGCACCTACTTGGAGAAGGGAAAGCAGCAATGTTCAAAGGAAGAAAGTTTGAGTTGGAAATTAGGCACCCACCGGGAGAAAAAATGGAAGACGGTTCAACTACTCGAAATGAGGCACCCACCTAGAGAACAGAGGGAAAACAGCAGTTTTAGAGGAGTCAATTCAAGTTCGGTAATCAGGAACCCACCTGGAGAACAAAGGGAAAGCAGCAGTTTCGGAGGAGTCAGTTTGAGTTGGAAATTAGGCACCCACCCGGAGAACAAAGGGAAGACGGTTCAAGTGTTGGAAATCAGGCACCCACCTAGAGAACAAAGGGAAAGTAGCAATTTCATATGAGTTAGTTCGAGTTCGGCAATCAGGCACCCATGTGGGGAACAAAGGGAAAACAACAGTTCTACAGGAGTTAGTTCGAGTTGGAAATCATGCACCCACCTGGAAAACAAAGGGAAGACAGTTCAGGTATTGGAAATCAAGCGCCCACCTGGAAAACAAAGGGAAAAGAATTCAAAAAGGAAGACAATTCAAATGTTGGTAATCAGGCGCCCACCTAGAGAACAAAGGGAAAGTAGCAATGTTCAAAGGAAGATGGTTCAAGTTCAGCAATCAGGCACCCACCTGGAAAACAAAGGAAAAACAATTTAAGTTTCAGAAGGAAGGAATACAATTCAAATGTTGGTAATCAGGCACCCACCTAGAGAACAAAGGGAATAAGCAATGTTCAAAGGAAGACGGTTCAAGTTCAGCAATCAGACGTCCACCTGGAAAAAAAAGGGAAAATAGTTCAAGTTTCGAGGAAAAACAATGCAATTATTGGCAATCAGGCACCCACCTGGAGAACAAGGAGAAGGCAGTCCAAGTTTCGAAGAAAGACAATTCGAGTATTGGCAATCAGGCGCCTACCTAGAGAATAAGGGAACTCACTTCAGAATATAATTCAAGTCAACAACAAAAGAAACACGCAGCAAGAATGCGAATCAACAGTCCGAGATGATCAATGGAAATTAGTCACAATCCAAAATAAAAAAAGGAGAAAGGTAAGAAGTGAATCCAAATACAAACGTTGATGAAAGATGTGGGCTGCTCAAGACATGACTAAAGTCACAGGCATGGTATGTCCAATTTTGATCCAAAAAGCTGAAGAAAAATGAACTAGCATCGGCAACTAGCAAGCGTCAAGGTTCAAATCCAAAGTCTACATGAAGAACCATTCAAGACTCAAGATCAAGCTTCAGAAGACTTATAGATATGAATCTTGTAACTCGTAGTAGACAGGCTTAACTAGTCTTTTTCATTTTTTTTATTTTTGATGTAATAACAGGACTGCGGACCGAAATCTCGGTGGAGCGGCACCTTGACCGGCTCTCCACCTCAGCATACTTCTTCAACTCATTCACTTTTGAACTACATGTGGCCTGATTCCTTTATAGCCAAGAATATGTTGGCAGCTCAGATACTAGGGCTCGGTCACATTCTCCTTTCTTTTAGTTTTTGGTCTCTTTAAATAAGGGTCTGGTCAAAAAACCTATCTAGTCATTCTTTGTCTGAAAATACTTCGTATTTCTAGTCAAAGAGGGGCAGTTGTAGACATTTGATTTTTGACCCTGACCAAGATTTTTTATATTTTAGCATGTAAATATTTAATTTAGGCCTAATATCACTATTTAAACTAATTTTGACTCTTTTACTTTAGTTTATTACAAGAAAATAAAAATTACAAAAAATAGTTTCATTAATATTTTATAGTCATTTTTAATCTTGAAAAATACCAAAAATAGTTTTGTTTTAACGGTCATCCTTATTTTAATAGTTATTTTACTTAAGTAGGATTAATTAATAAATGAGATCGTATTTTTAGTCTTGTTCGTGGATAAAGAATAAAATTTGAGCTCAAACGATCCATTTTTAGGCCTAATTTTAATATCTAGCCTATAATTCCCAATCCCATAATTCCTAGGCCCATACCCCTTAACCTAAAAAACTCTACAAATACCTAGACCCCTAGACCTAAGGCTACGAGCTGAAAATACACAAAAATTATAGAAAAATACAAGACCCTAGACTTTAGAAGATCAGTGCAGTTTTTCAACCTAGAGAGACCTTTATCTTTATCTTCCTCACACCTAAGGAGTGAACAAAGGGACGAAAACAATTTTCCAGTAGCTACTTCTTCACTTCGCCTCCAGAACGACCCCTCCCCATCGTTCTGTTTCTGCTTCCACCAAAAATGACTCCCCCTCCCCCATCATGGACTGATCTTCCTCAGTCGCTGGATACCAAAAATGACCCCCAGCCTTGAACTTCCAGCTTGTTTTGTGTCCAAACGACCCCTTCAATTTTTCTGCCTCATCACCTAACGTCCACTAGCAGCTCGCCGGAAAGCAAGTCCAGCCGAAGCATAGCATTAACCACATGACAACCAGCCACCCATTTTAAAAAATAAAAATCAATTAGATCTGAAAATTAAGAAAAGGCTTTATGAAAAATCCGGATTTCCAAGAAGTTTTTGAGGTCGAAATTTGCTACTCGATTGTCGAGGTTTCCAGACCCGTGCGATTTCAGTTGAGGTCCGTTTGAGGCTATTTTCCTTATCTAAGGATCCATCTCTTGCTGTTGTTCATGAAGATTTGAATTTCATTTGAGTGTTAGACATTTCTGTAATTCAAATACATCTGAAAATTTGGGTTTTCTACAAGTTGTGGAGGTCCAAATGACAAGTTGGCGCAGGAAGTCTGTTTGTGTTCGATTCTTCAACTAATAAACTGAGAATTCTATCTAATCTATAAGGTGCATTAACTTGATTTTTCTTAACTTGGGCAGCTCCTAAATGTGCATTTTTTCTAATATTTTTTCTGGTTCTGTTATCTATGCTTGTCTGTTTTGCTTTATTCTTTCATCTAAATAACATGTATTAATTTGATATGACTGTTATCCCCATGCTGAAATTTTGTTGTTGACAATTTGTGTTCTACAACATTAATCTTGACTAGCATGAAGGTTTTAGGATAATATCTGTTCATTGTTGACTTAGGTTTAATCAATGGGATATTTGGATTGAGCTTCATTACAAGATTAGAATTTAGCGTCTCTCGGCTAACTGAATAATGGCTCTTTGATTTCTTAGATTTGAAGCTATTCATGTAAAAATCTTTAAATTTGGACAGATAAGCTTAAGGTTAAGATTTTGAATTTAAACATAGATAGATATGCTTAAGTTTAAGGGATATTAAGCTTAAGATTTAGTTTTTATTTAGTTAGCAATGAATATCAGTTCTTTTGATTGTATCTTCTTTGATTCCTCTTGTCTTATTCATGATGTTAAGCCTATGAAGGCACACTTTTTGTAATTGTTAGTTTCAGCTTTTCTACTCGTATAAAGCCGAATGTGTTTCTCATGAATTACGTCCTAAATGAATCATGAAACTATATTCATGATCTCTCAATGACCTTAACTAGTTTTAGAATAAATAATCCATGAATATTCTTAGAAAAGCCTTTAGGCGCATTAATTATATAATTACCATGGCTACTATAAAAATTCGGGTGTACATTTCATGTTATCCGGTTCTAATATCCAACAAGGTTAAATAGAACGTATCGTGAATCATGGGTGCATTTCAGGTAGCGTGACTTACGGTGTGTTTTAAATAACCTTGAAATATTTCCTTAAATAATTTAAAGTGGTTAATGTTAAAAATGCACATAGGTTTCAAAATATTGTAAAATTATATAATTAGGCCACTAATAATAGTTGAGCGACCGTGCTAAAACCAGGAATCTGGGAATGCCTAACACCTTCTCTCGGGTTAACAGAATTCCTTACCCGAATTTCTGTATTCGCGGACCATAAATAAGAGTCAACTTTCCACGATTCGGAATTTAAAATCGGTGGCTTGGGATAACATAAATTATCCCAAGTGACGACTCTGAATTTTAAATAAATAATCTCATTTTGATTGTCACTTAAATTGGAAAAAACTCCCATATACCCTTCCTAGAGTAGTAAAAAAGGTGGTGTAACAGTGAAATCTCTGAGGGATTATTCCCTGTAAGTAAGATGTCATCGATATATACAGCCACAATAGAGATAGAATCACCTGACCTCTTAAAGAATAGGGAATAGTCATTGAGTGATGAAGAATCATCCTTAAAATTCAAAGTAGCACCAATTCTATTGTACCACTGTCTTGAGGCATGCCGCAAACCATATAGGGATTTTTTGAGTTTGCAAACAAGGCTAGGACTGGTAGAAGGCATCCCAGTTGGAAACTTCATGTAGACTTCTTCTTGTAGGTCACCATGTAGAAATACATTATTGACATCTAGTTGTGAAATAGGCCATCCTTTGATTAGTTCGACCGGCAGTATGCATCTAATACTGGTCATTTTGACCACTGGTGAGTAAGTTTTATTGAAATATATGCCTTCTCATTGAATGTTCCCTCGAATGACCAAATGTGTCTTTAACCTCCTAAGAGTACCATCTGATTTGTGCTTCACCTTGTACACCCATTTACAAGGTAAATCCTTCTTTTCAGGTGGTAATTCAACCACCTGCCAAGTCTGGTTTTGCTCCAAAGCTTCAAGCTCATAAGCCATAGCTTTCTGCAATCCAAGGTGCATAGCAGCTTGAGAAAATTGAGTGGTTCAGTGATAGTGGAGATAGAATTGAGAAGTTGTTGATTACAAATAGAGAGAGCTGGAAAGGGAAATACAAGGGGGCTAATAGAATGCATAAAATAGGTTGCAATCAAGTTAGTTAGACAAATAGAATTACAGACATAACCATTCAAATATGCAGGCATGTTGTGCTCCCTCTATGATCTTCTGAGAGCGGGGATAGAAAATGGAGATATAAGAGTGGAGATAGTTGGTGTGAAAATAAGAGAAGGGGAGGAAACGGGAGCGGTAGAATCAGGAGTAGAAGGAATGTAGGGATCAGGGACAATAGGAATGGAAGAAACTTTAGTTAACATAGGGGTTGAAGAAGGGAGAGAAGAAAAAGGGGTATTCGGTTTCATGAAAAAGAATATCTCTGGATACAAATACCTTTCTAGATTGTAAGTTCAAAATCATATATCCTTTCTTCCCTGGTGGATAACCTAGAAAAACACAAGGCATATCTCTAGATTCAAACTTAGCTCTATTATGTGAAGCATGGCAAAGACACCCAAAGCATCTAAGGAAACTATAGTTAGGAGGCCTGCCAAAAATAAGTTCATAGGGACTTTTGCCATTTAGGATAGAAGATGAGAATCTATTGATAAGAAAGGTAATAGTGAGTAAGCATTCTCCCCAGTAAATGATAGAAAGTTGGGATTGATATAATAAAGCGCTAGAGGTATCCAAGAAATGTCTATGATTCTTCTAAACAATGCCATTTTGTTGAGGGGTAGCAGTGCAAGAAGTCTGGCTGATAATTCCCTATGAAGCAAAGAAATTAGAGATGGTAGAACCCCCTCCCAACTCTAAGGAATTGTCATACCTGATGGTTTTGACCTTAGAATTAAATTGTCTTTCTACCATAGCTAAAAATTACTTTAATATTGAAAAGGAATTGCTCTTGGCACTCAAAAGGTAAGTCCAAGTCCCCTTACTATAATTATCAACTATGGTAAGAAAGTACTTATATCCAGTGTAGGTAGGTGACTCATAGGGTCCCCATGTATCAAAGTGTATCAGTTCAAAAATAGCAGTGGTCTTGATAAAGCTAAGGGGAAAAGGCACTCTGGACTGCCTTGATAAGGGAGAAATTCCACAAGTGCAATAAGAATTAGAAGTTAAGGAAATGAAACTGATATTCTTCATTGCAGAAAAAGGAATGTGACACAGCCTAATGTGCCATAATTTTACATCAGATTTGCTGCTTACAGGAATAGAAATTGATCTATAACTGAAGTACAACTGGTACGTAAAACACTAGACTTAGAAGTTGATGTAGTGCTGAAATTATTTTGAAGCTGACTAAGAGAAGACTTTCAGCAGGTAAATCCTATTCATTGCTTCACCAAGAACCAGAAGAGTCTTCACTGAAAGGCCCTGTATAAGACAAGAGGTAGAAGAAAACATGAGAGTGCATATCATTTGTTTACAAAATTTCTGTATTTATATGAGATTAATCCTGAATGAGGGAACAAAGAGCACATTGTGTAGGACAAAATCAGGGTAAAGAATGCCAATTCCATGAGTGACCTTAACCCTGAAGGAATTGGATAAATTAATAATCAAAGGTGTGGCCAAAAGGGGCAAGAGAGTTAAAAATTATGAGTCAAAAAACACGTGTTCAAAATCTTCTAAATCTATGATCCAAGAGTTGAGTTAATATAAGTCAAATATGTCACATGATTGTGGCAAATGGTACTAGCACACTAAACCACATTAGCCTGCACTTCTGAAGGTGATGATCCTGGATCACTGATCTAAACATTCTGGAGCAACTGAATCAATTGAGAAAACTTATCCTGCGAGAGTGAACTCCCTCCTTGATTTGGATAAGGAGCTTGTAAAGTTATTGGAGTTGCATAGATGACTGCATTGCTTCTTATTGTACCTTGTACCTTTCCTGTTTTAGTGAATTTGAAGTATGAAGGGAAGCCTATGATTCTATAGCACTTGTCAACTGAGTAATCTGGTTTCTTATGATGAGAACACACGAGATTATTCTTTTACCCTATAAAATCAACATGTTAAAACCTCTATGTTGAAGAATGTTGCTGTGCAACTAGAAATGAATAAGAATTCACAGGGAAATTAGGATTGATATATTCTTCTCTTTGTTTCTCATTCTGAATCAATAAAGTGTATGCATGATTAACATTGGGGAGTGAAGACATCATCAGAATAATGCTCCTAACAACACTATATAGATGTCATTAAACCCCACGAGGCATTGGACTAACCTTTCATCTTGGAGAGACTTTACCATCTTCACCTTTCATCCACAATTGCATGAGCAAGAACGGGTTTCTTTAGTGTAGAGAATGTCAAGTTCATCCCATATCATTTTCAGTTTACTGAAGTAACCTGCGACATTATTTGATCCTTGGACTAAATCACTAAGTTATTTTTGCAGATGGTAGAGTTTGGCATCATTTGATTGTCCAAATCTATCCTCAAGATCAGTCCACAAATATCTTGCAGACTTGGAGTTGATGACACTCGCAGTAATCTCCTTGGACAAAGAATTCAGCAACCAAGAGGTCGCCATGTTATTGCAGCGATTCCACAACTTGAAGTCTGCTGCATTTGAAGCTGGAAAAGGACAACTGCCATCAATGAATCCCAGCTTATTTTTTACCGAGAGAGAAATGGGAATTAATATCCTCTACCCACCATAACCTTGTCCATCAAAGGAGGAAGTAACAAGAGTCATGCCAGGAGAATCAGATGCATGAAGGAAAAAAGGATTGCTAGGATCCACGACTGTGAAGGTCCCAGATCCAGTCCAGTTTCAGCAGTACTCACCATTTGAATTTGAGGGAAAGAAAATTTAGAAGAAAGAGCTTAGTGGTGCTCTGATACCATGTAGAAAGACTGAATGTGTACGTATTTAAACAATTTATCAGCTGCGAGAATAAAATAATAAAGAAAAAACCCTATACAAGTGTCTAACTAGTATTGGCCAAAAAAATAACAAAATAACTAACTATGGAATCCTATATAATGGGCTATTGTAACAATCTCACGTGGCAGTAAAAGTGTCACGACCCGAATTTTCCCCTTGAAAGTCGTGATGGCGCCTACTAGTTAAAGTTAGGCAAGTCAAATATTTCAATTAATTAACCCTTTTTATTTTTAATCACTTAACAACTGTGAATAAACATTATATAAATAGCGGAAATAATAAAGCGAAAGACTGAAATGTAACAATTTAACTATAATACCGATACCAATCCACAAACATAAGCTACCCAAAATTGGTGTCACGATCTTATAGACTGTCTAAGAATGCTACAAGAGGTCCAAAAGATAAAGACAAAGTTGTTTCTGGAATACATAAAAGTAACATTATAGAAAGATAGAAGGAGACACCAAGGCCTGCGGACGTCTGCCAGACTACCTCAGTTTGCTTGATGGACTGAAGGCAACAACCTCACTATGGTCTAAAAGCTGCAGCATCGGGATCTGCACACAGTGCAGAGTGTAGTATCATCACAACCGACCCCATGTGCTGGTAAGTGCCTAGCCTAATCTCGGCGAAGTAGTGACGAGGCTAGGACCAGATAACCAAATAAACCTATGTAGTTAAATCATGTACAACAAAAAAATAAAGGCAGACATTTACAGTTAAAGATAGGAAAGGGAAAACATGTTGCGGGGAGTATCAAGTAACAATAGAATACCAATGGAGGAATGTAAAGAAAGCCATAATTTAATTGCCGGCAAGAATAAGGAAATCAGAAATAAGTGCACGGTATCACCCTTCGTGCTTTTACTCTCGTTCTCACCATAAGAATAAATATTTACTTTCATTCTTCCTTGTTGTGGCGTGCAACCCGATCGCAAATCATATAGCACTGTTGCGACGTGCAACCCGATCCCAAATCATATAATACCGTTGCAGCGTGCTACCCAATCCCAGATCATATAATACCGTTGTGGCATGCAACACGATCCCAAATCATATAATACTGTTACAACGTGTAACCCAATCCAAAATAATATAATACTGTTACGGCGTGCAACCCGATCCCAAATCATATAATACCATTGCGACGTGCAACCCGATTGTTGGCCCAAGCTCAAGTGAAGTTTTGAAGAATGACAAATGAACTCAATGAAGGACCAGGTCCATCTTAGGAGACACGGTGGTTATGGCCCATGCACATGAGATGCACGTGAAGAAGATAAATCTTTGGGATCAAGCAGCAATATCTTCTAAATATCTTCTGAACAGATCAAAAAGATTGCATATGGGATAAGGAGAAGAAGTCTCAATATGAGAAGAGAACACATCCGGATAAGTGTTGGAGTTTGGATTGGTCTAGGACTCAAATTCAATAGAGGATCAGAAATTAAGTCACGATCAAACTCTGATTACTAACTAATAAATAATTGAATTGTTCTCTTTTACAGGGATGCACATACGCTGAAGTTAAGAAAAATTGAGAGCAAAGAGCAAGGCTATTTTGCAAGCAATTTATGTGAGATTAAGTGTGCACGCCTGCGGCTACTTGAACAAGATAGAAGAACCAGTTCCATTGTGTTTATTCTTATTCTAGTTCAATTATAGTAGGTATTTCAATATTGTACCTTCCGCTTTCATAGAACCAATTGTATTAGGTACTTTGAGTATTCAAGTTAGAGTTAACTTGAAGGTGTCACAACAGTAGAGGCTGTGTGCCACACTGGGATTAGAGTTAATCCTTAGGTTTACAAGAGTTTTGTAAATATTGTTTTTGGCTCATTGAGTTTAGTGGATGTTTGAGAAAATCATACTGAGTAGTAGGTAGTGATTTTTTCACCTTTTGAGCCAGGTGTTTTACACGTAAAAATCTTTGTGTTCTTTATTTCTGTATTTTAATTCTGCAAACAGTTGTAGTTAGAACACCTAGAAGAACCAGGTTCTTCTAGTGCGAAAATTAGGTACCACACAAATCACCCCTCCCCTCCCCCCATGTAGTATTGACGTTTAGAACATCACCGATACTATATATAATTAAACATCTATCATAAAAGAGTTAAAGGGAACAAGAGTATAATAACAACATCCTGGCAAGGGAGACAATATCATAAGCAATAACATCTCGTCAAGGAAATCAACAATGATAATCATCATATTAAGCATGAATAATTCACAACGGAGTCACAACAATTACAATATGAGACTCACGGGTATGCACCGATGTATAGATACTCGTCATCATACCTATACATCGTACTCAACAATTAACAGATAGCAAATAAGACACAACTCATAATCCCTCAAGCTAAGGTTAGACAAAACACTTACCTCGATACCACGAACACAATCCAAGCCTCAACTACCGCTTTACCTCTTGTTTTCACCACCAATTTGCTTGTATCTAGACACAAGTTACTTAACGATATCAATAAATGCTAAATGAATCAATTATAATGCATGAAAAATAGGTTTTCCAATGATTTCCTCAAAAAATCAAAAAGCGACCCTGGGCCCACATGGTCAAAACCCGAGATTCGAACCAAAACTCGATTACCCATTCACCCACGAACTCAATTATATAATTTGTTTTGAAATTGAACCTCAAATCGAGGTCCAAATCCCCAAAATTTAAAAATCCTAAGTTCTACCCAAAACACCTAATTTCCCCATGAAAACCCTTGATTTTGAGTTGAAATCATGTGAAAAGATGTTATAGATTAAAGAAAATGAGTTAGAAACGACTTACAATCGATTTGGAGAAGAACTTTTCTTTGAAAAATCGCCCAAGAGAGTTTAGGGTTTGAGGGAGTTTGAAAAATGATGTATTTTCAGCTAAGTTATTATTTACACAAGCGCAGATATCGCATTTGCGATGATATGTTCGCAAATGAAAATTCGCAATTGCGGCCAAAACTTCGCAATTGCGATGAATGGCCTATCTCTGCTTTCTTCGCAAATGCGAACAATGTTCGCAATTGCGGTGCCTATGAAGGTCGCATTTGCGACATAAGCCTCGCAAATGCGAAGGTTCCCTGCCCCAGACCATCATCGCCATTGCGATGATTCTTCGCAAATGCGAGCTCACATTTGCAATCCAGGCTACGCAATTGCGAAGCCTGCAGACCTGCAACTCAACAACAGTTTTTCTAAGTTCAAAACACTTCGTGGCCTATTCAAAACTCACCCGAGCCCTTGGGGCTCCAAACCAAACGTGCACGCAAGTCCAAAAACATCATACGAACTTGCTCGTGTGATCAAATCATAAAAATAACATCAATAACGATGAATTTAGCATCAAAATCAAAGAAGAATCTCAAGAATTCTTAAGTTCAAATTTTAACAACCGAAGGCCCGATTCACGTCATATCAAGTCCGTTTCTTACCAAATTTTACAGGCTCAACTTAAATATAATATAAGACCTGTAACGGGCTTGGGAACCAAAATACGGGCCTGATACCATCAAATTCAAACACATTTAAATTTCCAAAAACTCTTATAATTTCAGTTAAACAATTTTCTTCAAAAATTTATTTCTCGGGCTTGAGACCTCGAAATTCAATTCCGGCCATACGCACAAGTCCAATATTTTCCAATGGACCTCCGGGACCGTTAAATCACAGGTACAGGTCCGTTTACCTTAAAATATTGACCGAAGTCAACTTAAATTTATTTTAAAAGCAAAAATTTATTATTTTTCACAGATTTTCACAAAATGGCTTTTTGAATACACGTCCGGACTGCGCACATAAATTGAGGTGATACAAAAGGAGGTTTTAAGGCATTGGAATACAGAATTTACTATCAAAACAAGTGATGATCTTTTGGATCATCACAAAAAGGATCCAGAATAGGATCCAATATTTTATCTCTATCTAATTCCTTAGTTGGACGGTTCTGATTAAGCTCAACATAATTTGATCAAATGTTCTCCAAGCGTCCACATGTCTTATTTAGCTGGGCTGAAGGAGAAGATATACATCTTCTTATTTGAGGCCCAAATGACAGATTATCCATTCTCAAATATATCGAACCTTTACGTTCTTCTTCTGCTCGATTAACACCATCGTTAACACCTCATCATCGATTTTTTAATTATATTTTACCTATCTATAACAACTTTTTACCTGTAACAGCAACAATCATATTTATAGCAGAACGTTCTTTGTAAAACTACCCATCGATAACAACCATATAGAATCTTTAAGAATACTAACAATAATTCTAAAAATATGCATCAATCTTTTCCATGAAACAAAGTTTCTATCTTGCATAAGATATACTCCCTCCGTTTTAATTTATGTGAACCCATTTGACTGGGCACGGAGTTTAAGAAAAGAGAGAAGACTCTTGAACTTGTGGTGTAAAATGAAGCACATATATTTTGTGTGGCTATAAATTATTACATAAAGGTAAATTATTTCCAAATAGGGAAAGAGGTCATTCTTTTTGGCACGGACTAAAAAGAAAATAGGTTCACATAAATTGAAACGGAGGGAGTAAGATTTAAAGATTTGCACATGATATCCTTTTTATTGGACAAATTTCAAAATATATTTAGATAGAAAATTTAAGTCATAAGCTTTTATTGTCCTCAAGGAAAAGCTATTGGATACCTTTCTGCTGAAAATTTTGACATGAACCTTTGCCGATTCAACCATTATATCGCTAGCAAGAGAATGAAATCTACGAAACAAGTTACAATTGTAAAGTACTTCCTTCAATCTTGAAAAAATTATTTTTTGGGTAGCTTTAAAATATATGTCTTAGAGTTTAAATCTCTATACTTACTTATGAATTTATTAATAATGTATTAACTTTTTTCAATATATAATTAGTGAAATATGCATATCGTTTGAGATTTTAAAGTCGAATAATTGTGTTATTTTTTATATGTAATATTCAAAAGGAAAAATAATTAATTTTTGGATAATTTTATCTATTACATCCAACAAAATATTTAAACGTTAAATGTTGTTACATGTGTATAACAATTATTTACTATAAAAACCAAAAAATATCGAAACAAACGAAACTATTATAGAGAAGGTTGACTTAATTTCGGGAACCATTTTATACTAAAATGATAGATTTAGTTATCCATATAAAAGTGAGATAACTAATACCATAGAATATCTCATCCACCAACCAAACGACCGTCATAGTTTTGTCGAATTGACTACGAACAGGCATTTGTTTCGTAGAGAATAACAGACACACAAAAGGGGAGAAAATGTATACATATTTTATTCCCCCTAAAATAGTTTTTATCTGAATCCATGACCATATTTATTTAAGAATATTAGGTCTATTATTTTTGAAAACAACTATACATGACATGTCAGTCTGGATTCTGGAACGTTTAAATTAGAAATAAATTTTATCCATAGTCATTGAACTTTTGTGTTTGTTACTCAAAAGTGACTTATCTTTTTTTGGTTACACAAAAATCATTCAACTTTGTGTTCATTACACAAAAGTCGTTTTTCTTTCTTTTGTTACACAAAAGTCATATTTTTATTTGAAAAGTCTATTATGCCCTTGTTATTATATAAACCTTCATATTTAGGTAATATCTTCTATATTATATACTATATAATATATTTTTACCTATGTATTTTATTTATAAATAAAATAAATTAATATTATTTTATTTATTATTTTTATAATATATTCGTATATTTAATTATTTCTTAACGTTAATTTTAAAATATATTAGTAGCGTTATTAAATTTATCAGTAACTTTAATATATATTAGTAGAGAAAAAAATCGGCAAGTACATTTTAATGAGAAAATTCGCAGGTAAACAAACAAAGAAAATGATACAAAAAATCATATGTTAATCTGAAGGAAAATTCCTAGGTAACTCTACATGCGAATTTAGCTGGGGATATTTTTTTGAGGATTTACCTGAACAATTGGTTATTTTATACTACTGAAATTCGAGAGAAACCGTTAAAAAGAATCGACCAAAGTTGATCGGTAATGACCAATAACCGTCCAAAACACCACCATTAACGTGTTGTCGGTATTTTGAAGGTCGGAAGGTCCTACCGACCAAAGTTGGTCGGAAATTACTGACCAACTTTGGTCGGTCAATTAAATTTAAAAAGTAAAAAGAATTGCTGGAAAAAAAAAAGTTATTTTATAGCGCTACTAATATTTTTTGAAATTAATGTTAAGAAACAATTAAATATACGAATATATTATAAAAATAATAAATAAAATAATATTAAGTTATTTTATTTATAAATAAAATACATAGGTAAAAGTATATTATATAGTATATAATATATAAGGTATTACATAAATATGAAGGTTTATATAATAACAAGGGCATAATAGACTTTTTAAGTAAAAATATGACTTTTGTGTAACAAAAGAAAGAAAAGTGATTTTTGTGTAATGAACACAAAGTTGAGTGATTTTTATGTAACCAAAAAAAGATAAGTGACTTTTGGGTAACCAACACAAAAGTTTAGTGACCATGGATAAAATTAACTCTTAAATTAGAGGTCTTAGCATCTGTTGAACGAACCAAAGAAACAACTTGGACGAAGTAAACTTTGAATGGTTAATCAACACTCGGAGGTTATTAGTTATGACTTATAAGGAGCAATAGAAATACATATGACATATCGTTCAAGAAGAATAAAAAAAAAATTAACTTGGGAATGTGTCAATTTTAGATAGTTTTTGCACTAGATCTTGATTTGGTTATAGAAGGTTCGATACATTATTGTTTTTGTCATAAAAGTAAAACTAGTTTTTTTCCCTTTATTTCCAATTTAATATCTATTAAAGCATATCTTACAGCTTGTTTGGATGGTTGTTCCCACTGTATTGTATTGTATTATTATTCCAGAACAATATTTGTTTTGATTGTTTTATTAAAATTGGTTGTATTGTATTATTAAATCTGTTGTTCTGGAACAATGAAAAGTCTCATTTTTTAAAACAATCGATTTGGTGTGGTGGAATTGTTTCCTATTTTTCTTTTCAATTATGCCCTAACTTATTACTCCATAATTATATTTTACCCTTTACCTTTTTTTTTGTTTAAACTCTAAATCTCCAACCGATAACGCACTTTGTCTTCGTCCCTTTTTTTTTCAGAACTTTTGTCGCTTCCAACTATAACGTAAAAAGTGTTTTGCCTTCTTTTTTTGTTTTTTCTCCTAATTTGATTTTTTCTCCTAATTTGATTTTTTCTCTAATTCTAATTATCTTTTTTCCGTCAATTCTCGTTCCTTCTCTTATCATAGTTCTTTAACATTTTATTTTTTGTCTTATTATTATCATGATCTAGTTAGGAATGGGGTGTACTTATTTTTTTTTTTTTTTTAATAATATCAACTCGCTCCACCGATTTTGTTAGAATTTGCATGACTTTAATTGCTTAATCTATTTATAAGACATATTTGATAATAATTAGTAGAAAGAGATTTTCTTAAATTATTTTTATACGTAATTCTTGGTAAATTTAAAAAATTGGACTGGGTGTGCTCAAGTTCATTAACAAATTAAATCATTTTATATTTCCGCTAGGAGCCAAATACCATTTGTGGTTCTAGAAACCATTAGTTTAACAATNGGGTGGATCAAGTTATAAATTAATAATTAACAAAGATAATGACTATAAACCGAACCATGGAAAATTCCAACAATAAACAAAGTTGTGCTACAAAAGAAAGTAGTCAAATAAGTATTGATTATTAATTGGTGTGAGTACATTTACAATAATATGTTACCATCGAGCGGAAATCACAAGCATGCACCCTATAGCAGATTTTAGGAAAAACTTACTTTATTTAAGTTGGAAATGAAGTTTCCTTCTTTTTTCTTCTTCAAATTGATCACATAGCTTCCGGTCGGAACCTTAGGTGGGAGTTTATTCCTCCGAAGTAATAAGAGTAACCATCTAATTCTACCATTTAGTGTTTATATTAAATTACACTATTGAACTGTTCAATCAAATTGTTTTCTTATTCTAACTCAATGGATGTATAGAAGAAAAGAAGAAAACCGCCATGGCGAGATAATTATTCCTGTATTTGTTTTTTTTTTCTTCTTTTTCTGGCTTGGTGATTATCATACAAATTAGTGGAATTTAAATCTTTTCAAGAGCGATTCTGAATTACAAAGTAGAACCAGTGTTAAAAAGTAAAAACAGAACCCCCACCCTCCCACCTCACCCCACCCCAAACTCACTCACGCCAACGTAGAGGTGGCAGACGGGCATGTCGCGTGGGATATGGAGAGGACGAAAATAGTAACGAAAAAATGAATAAATTGTCCAATCCAGTCCATATTTAATACAGATAGAAAATAGTTTAACCGGCCGGCTGATAATATGAATATTCATATTATCCATGACTTCTTTAGTATGATCACTTTTGAGAGAATACCTAGTCTCCGAAACTTGAGGAAACCCCAATTTAAATCTTTACAGATGTAAAAGTGAAACTCGTTAGTTATCCATTTTCTAAGTGGATAATATGATTCTTACTCATATTTGACCTATTTTTGAAATCTTTATTATTCAACATATTTTTTAATGGATAATGGATGGATAACTATTTTTTTAATCCATTTTGCTACCACTATGCCAACCCAAGAAGAACTTAGAAAAGTAAACAAAAAAGAACTCAAGTATTCAAGTAACTTGCAGAATTAATTGTTTATCCTTAAAAATGGATGACAATTGAATTTATAAGTGGATTTAAGGTTATATGGAATACAAGTGATTAGTAGCGTTAGATGAGCAAATTAGAGATAGAATAAATGTCTAAACCAGTAGTAATATCGAGTCTGGGCTCGGTTGTGAGCCGGACAATTAGCCTGCCTTCGGTTCGGAACCAAACTCTTATGATGAACTCGGAACAACCCTTAGAAACAAAGAAAACAGATGTACATTACCTTGATATGCGTGTTACAGTGTCTCTATTGAATAATCAAGTTTGCCTTTATATAGTAGGGGAGTTTTACCCTAACTACAATCTAAGAAAAGTAAAAATCTTCCTTTTTGCTAATTACGGATTTGCTGCCGATACGGGTCGAGATTCACGCCGCAATATCTGATTGGACAAGAATATCACGACCCTTTGTTAATTGTGCTCAGTCGTTTGATAATACTTCCCAATGTCTTACAACTCAAACAGGTTCTGGGGGGTGTCGTCTCGATGTCTCCGAGGGCAGGTGTTTTGTTCAGGCCTTGATACGAGAGACTCCTAGCTTTGATTCTGATCCCTTGTAGTTACTTCCTTGCTTTGTTTGCCTCACTGAGAAATCGGGGTGCTTATTCGCTCCGGTTTTACATGTATATAGATAATCACCTCGTTTCTTATAGAATTGGTTACCGAAACGATGAGAAACGATAGATGTTCTCTGGTTCCTTCTTCCGTACGTTGCGACGAAGAAGTCGAAACGTCTCATCACACGTGTTGTTCTGACTTCAGCCACGTGTCAACCATCAGCTGGTTGCCTCTGAATGCTAAGCATCACATACCTCCCTATAAAAGCTTCCATCCATTGTTCTTTTTCTACTTTCTAGCTATCATCAACTTCTTTCAAACCTTCATACGTTAATCTTTTGATCTTCAAATCTTCAAATTGTTCTTAAGTTCTTGCTCAGATTTTCTTAAATTATTTATACCTTGTTGTTCAACCTTCAAACTTATTCTTCTAAACCTTCATACTTTTTCTTCAAGTCTTTGAATTTTACCAAAGAACAATGGCTAAAACTTCCAAATCAGTTCCTCAATAGGTTGCCTCTTCATCTTCACAACCAGTCGCTGGTACTGATGCGATCGATCTTGAAATAACTTTCCTCGAGGTGGTCGCTCTTAAAGTGGTTGCCACTGAGTCGGCAGTCACTGAACCGACTCCTGAGCGTTCTTGAAAATATTTGTCCCTGGGGTAATTCTATTAACGATGACTTTAAGGTTGAGAAACTCTTATCCAAACAGGACCGAGGTGAATGAGTATCGAGGTATATATGCTCCATTATCGAAGACGTCCTTCACATGGTCCGAGAGGACTGTAAATGGGAAGGCAAAAATGCAATGGTCCCCGGGCGCGAGGATGCCATTACTACCCACGTGGAGGGGTATTTAAATTTTTGCACTTACCACTTCACACTAGTCCCGATAGACCTAGTTATTTTGGATTTCTGTAGGAGATACAAGGTTTTCCTTGGCAAATCTACCCGTATCTTTGGAGGATAGTAATCCTTCTCCGCTATTTTGTAAATAACACTGAGTCCCAACAGTTTACCATCGACCATCTGCTCCGTCTATATAGTCCCTGAATGTTTTGAGGGAGACTGATCAAGATCACTCGCCGGGCCAGCAAGCCCCCCTTCTTAAGCATCGACAAAAATTGACACCGAGGCTGGCAGGGGTGCTTCTTTCGAGTGAAGATCGAGGGTTTGATCCCTCCCGAGTTCATGACATTCCCCGAGAAGTGGAATGCATCCCGTAAGTGCGGTCTTTCCTTAAGTGTTAATTTCCTTTCATTTCCTTCCTCATCATTTTTATATGTGGTAGTGCAGCTATTGCCTAATTCCTAAATGCGGCCCCCTGTATAAGGAGTAGATTGAAGGCATTTGCAAATAGATTTCATACTTCGACCGCTCATGGTGCAAGCTTTCGAAGGGCCGATGAGAGGCTCGTTCTCATGGTAAACTTCTCCTTCAAATAGCTATCATCGTGTCCTTATCTCACATCATACTCACTTCTCTTCTTTCTTTTATATGTTTGCCTAAAACTATCAAGCTTATGCCTTCGGAAGGGGATAAAGACATATCCTTGTCCGTTGGTCCCTCCGTTAGGGTACAGCTAGGGGCTGCCATGGGGGAAAAGAAAAACTTCGAGCTCCTCGGGTCCTGAGTTGAAACCAAAGAAGAGGGTGGCTCGCATCACCAACTTCTAGCTACCAGACTCTAATTCGTTTCTCCGGCTTAGGGATGATCTCGAAAAAGATGACACTTTCATCGCCCATGGGTCGACCCCTCCCAGGAAGCAGGAGGCAGCCGAGGGTGAGACTCGTGAGGCCAACCTCTCTCAAACTTGAGAGGTCGATATAGAGACTGGGGGTGGGACCCCGGGACGCCGGCTCTACTCCGAAGGAAGCGCCCGGTGTAATAGAAATTAAGGGGACACCCTCCTACACTGAGTCAATGCTTGATGAGGCCCAAGTAGGAAAGAGATATCCAATGAAGGGGTTCATGGAGTGGATGATCCCCTTCGTTATTTCTTTGATGGCATGGAATCGTCTACTTTGGAAGATATTTTGGGCTGGGCGACCTGGAAATCCCGAAGAAGGATACATCATCGAAAGCTGGTGGGCCGAGTTCGAGCCCAAAACTAATTAATCAGTTTCTTGATCCGAGTGCAGACCCCACAAGAGATCGGTTGTCATTACTGTCTCGGAGGATTCTCGATTTTATGTGCTCCCATGAGAGTATCCAGTTACCTTCGATGCCTAGTGACCGAGAAGGACAAGGCAAAAACGAACGAGGTGGACGTACTGTGTCTTTGTAATGAGGCGCAGCAGGCGCTGAACTAGGGCATCATGACGTCTTTTTGAGTTTTACATAGGTTTGGATATTTCTCACGACTTTCATTATTTTGCAAGCCTCTGTACTGATAAGTGAGGATTTTGGTTTGCTTATTAGCACCTTTTAGCTGTTGTTTCAGTCTGAAAGTATTGAATTATGTTCCCGAAACTAATGAAATAATGCAAATTGCAGGAATACTGGAAATTTGGTCGCTCGAGATGAAACCCGACTAAAAAGGAGTGTTTTGAAACACAAAGAAATAAAGGACGTAGAAGAACAAAAGTGTAGTCCGCAGAATTCCTAATTCTACGGTTGTAGAAGAAATTACATATCACAGAATTCCATCTACGACCGCAAACCAAGAAGGAAAATCTAGCAGACTTTCAGCAATGTGCAGACCAAAAATGAATTGTGCGGCCACAGTCCAGAAATGTCCGGCCGCACAAGATTGCATTGCAGCCGGAGTTCAAAAATTTATGGCCGCAGAACTCCACTCCCTGCCTGATGAAGAAATCTGCAAACCGCACATGGAATTATGCAGCCACAGAACCTCCTGAGGGGTATTTTTGTAATAGATTTTGGCCCTGTATAAATAAATGAGTTTCATAACATTAGGTCAAGTTTTGAACATCTGAAGTTGTTGTAGTCGTTTTCCTCTACTAATTTAGGAAGTTTTATATTATTTTGGAGTATTTACATTAGATTTTATTATTTTAATCTTCCATTATGAGTTTAATTAGTTTTTCTTCCTTATTTTCTTCAAATCCCATCATGAGTAGCTAGAATTTTACTAGGGTTGTGACCCAATCTTAGTTTATAAACCTTATGAGTGTTTAATTTAGTGTTGCTTTATTATCTGTTGCTGGTTATTTAGCTTAGTTCAATATTTAATTGTAGAATTAATGGTTGCAAAAATTAATTCACGCCTATTTGACTTAGTCACTACTTGAGAAAGATGGACCTAGTCTAGGATAACATACCTAACAAGGGATTTGGTCCATGGAGAAATTGATTAACCCAATTAAAGGATTCAACATAGAGATAGTAATAACCCGACTTGAGCTCTTATCAACTATTGTGGGCGATACCTATTTGGTCTTAAGAGAGCCAAATTGGGCGAAACTACTCTCTAACTGAGTGGTATTGAGTGGGTAACGTAGTGTTGAGAGCTATAATACATCCCAATCAACAAAACAAGCATTAACGTCTTTATTCCATTAGGCAAATATCTAGGTTAAGGTTACATCCCTAGTTCTTTTACCCAATTGGAAAAACCTTAAAACCAATTATCTCTAGCCTAAATTCTTTATCTTGCAATCATTAGATTAACAGTAGAAATAAAAAACAAATCCTTGTTAAGGAAGTGCAATCTAGATAGTCCAATTGCTCATTATATATATATATATATATATATCCCTAACTTCCATCCTAACTCCCAGTGGATTCGACCCTGACTCCTAGTTGGATATTTATTGTTGCATACGACCATTTTATCTCTCTATTAAGGTATGATGTGGATGTGATCATTTTTTGGCATCGTTATCGGGGAGTTAAAATGGTGTTAGCTATATGTCTGAGCATGTTTTCTGAATATCTTGTTTTCCTTCTGTGTTATTAACTTGTTTGAGAAATCGTAGGTACAGCCATAGAGAACAATAAGATCAGAAATTTACCTTGGAGATGTGGACGTCAAGGATGAGCAAGTTGACGATGTTCCTCTTCAAACTTAAGCCAATATAAGAGGCTGAGTGCCTCATGAAAATGTTCCTGCTACATGCCCCCTACACTACGAGCGGCTCCATGCTAGGTGTTATCTAATGAAGGATATGCTAGTACAATAGTCCCTCCCCGTATTAGGGCGGGCAACTTTCAAATCACCAACGTGATGCTAGAGCAACAAGGTTTCTTCATCGGTTCTCCAAGTCAAAAATAACTTGTGGATTATGAGCAAGTGGTACAAGAAAAAGAGGTCCTGAATAATGTGGTGCAATTAAATAATGAAGTTTGGATTTATATTGTTGATAGTGTGGAAGAGATTCAAGAGGAGGTGAACCCGTCTAGGGATCACATTATTGACATACCGGTGTCGGTACTACAAAAGTCTAAGGCGCCATTGCCTAAGCCTCTACCTCCATACGCTCAAAGACTTACCAAGCAAAATGGCAAGAATTAATTCAAGAAGTTCATTCAAATGATGATGAGTCTCTCAATCGATGTGCCATTAGTTGAAGCTTTGGAACAAATGCCCGGCTATGCAAAGTTTATGAAGGATCTCACGACAAAGAAGCAGTTAATGAATTTTGAAACTATCAAAGTCACTCATCAAGTGAGTGAAATTCTGCATTCAATGGCTCATAAGTTGGAGGATCCCGGTGCTTTCATGATTCCTTGTACAATCAGATGTGTCGAGTTTGCTAAAGCTCATTGTGAACTTGGGGCAAGTATCAATTTGATGCACTATTCGATTTCAAGACATTAGGAATTGGGAAACAAAGACCCACCTCTTTGATATTGCAAATGTCCGATCATACTATGAAGAGACCTTTGGGAGTAATTGAAGATATCTTGGTTCATATTGATAAATTCATTTTTCCTACTGATTTTGTCATTCTAGATTGTGAAGTAGATTATGAGGTGCTGATTATTCTTGGAAGACATTTCCTTGCTATGGGTAAGGCTCTTTGTGTTGTTGAAGCCGGAGAACTTACCTTCCGGGTTGGTGATGAACAAGTGGTTTTCCATGTGTGTAAGTCCATGTGGAAACCAAATTGCAATGAAATGTGCTCTTCTGTAGACTTGGTGACCGACGTGATTGTTGATGATACAAGCGCTACAATCAATGTTGGTGATATGTTAGAAGCCGTTTTTCTCAACTTTGATGATGACAAGATGGATGGCTTTGTGGAATGTGTGAACTCTTTACAAGGAATGGGGTCGTACAACTATGTACCCCAAATATTATCCTTGGATCTTGAAAATAGGACAACTCCTCCTACAAAGCCTTCTACTGAAGGGCCTCCTACCTTAGAGTTGAAGCCATTGCCCCCACATCTTTGGTGTGAATTTTCTGGCCCTTCTTCTACTTTACCGGTTATTTTTTCCCCTTGTTTGAATAATGTGTAGGTAGATTCTATATTGGCGCTGATACAAAAGAGGAAGAAGGCTATTTGGTAGACATTGGCGGATATTCGAGGGATAAGCCCAACATTTTGCATGCATAAGATCAACTTGGAGGAAGGCACTAAACCATCTATTGAACATAAAAGGAGACTCAATGAGGCTAAACCATCTATTGAACATCAAAGGAGACTCAATGAGGCTATGCAAGAAGTTTTCAAAAAGGATATTATCAAGTGGTTGGATGTCGGAGATGTCAACCCCATCTTCGATAGTTCGTGAACTTCTCCAGTTCAATGAGCCCCAAAGAAGGGGGGGGGCATGATGGTGGTCACTAATGAAAATAATGAGTTGATTCCTACAATAATGATAACTGGATGGAGGGTGTGTATGGACTATCGCAAGCTCAACAAAGTCACAAGGAAAGATCACTTCCCACTTCCTTTCTCAGATCAAATGTTTGATAGATTGGTCGGTCATGCTTTCTATTGCTTTCTTGATGGGTATTTGGGCAAACACCCAATTCTTATTGCTACGGAGGATAAAGAGAAAATAACTTTTACATGTCCCTAAGGTACTTTTCCTTCACGCGGATGCCATTTGGCTTGTTCAATGCACCAACAACTTTTCAAAGGTATACGATGGCTATTTTCACGGACATGGTTGAGGACTAACTTGAAGTTTTCATGGATGACTTCTCGGTGGTTGAAGATTCTTTTGATGATTGTCTTGCAAATTTGGATAAAGTTTTGGCAAATATGTGAATAAACAAATTTGGTGCTCAATTGCGAGAAGTGTCATTTCATGGTCGAGGAAGGCATTGTCCTTGGCCACAAAATATCAAACAATAGAATTAAATTTGACAAGGAAAATATTGAGGTAATTTCTAAACTTCCGCTCCCAACTTCGATGAAGGGTCTGCGGAGTTCCTTAAGCCACATGGGATTTTAATGGCGTTTCATCAAATATTTATCTAAGGTGGTGAACCCGTTGCAGAAGATTCTTGAGAAGTATGCTAAGTTCAACTTAGAGATGATGGCATAAGAGCTTTTGAATTGTTAAAGTTCAAGTTAATAACTACTCCTTTCATCACGGCTCCAAATTTGGAGTGTCCCTTTTGAACTCATGTGCGATGCAAATGACGTAGCAGTTGGAGCTGTTTTGGAGCAACGCATCAATAAAAAATTTCATCCGGTCTACGATGCTAGTAAGACCATGAATAGTCCCCAAGTCAACTACACCATTATGGAGAAAGAGCTCCTTGTCATTGTGTTTGCAAATGAGAAGCTCCGCTTGTACTTGATGGGAGTAAAGATCATGCGACACTTCGATATATTATAAGCAAGAAGGACTCGAAATTCAATTATTGAAATAGGTGATTTTGTTGCAAGAGTTTGATATTGAAATCCAAGATGGGAAAGGGAGTGAAAACCAAATGGCGGGCCACTTGTCTCGTTTGGAGGAGGGGGGAGGCTGGATGATGGCCTTGAAATATATGACTCCTAACTCGATTAGCAACTCTTTGCTATTTCAATGAAAGAGATGCCATGGTTCGTGGATCTACAAATTTCTTTGTGTGTGGAATCATATGAGTTCTGTTAAATCCAAAGTAAGAAGCTCAAATGAGATTGTCAAGACTATTATTGGGATGGACCATACCTCTTATGGATTTGTACGGATGTGGTGATAATAAGATGTGTGCGGGAAGAAGAGCAAAGAAAAATTCTTGGGCCTTGTCATTCTTCGCCATATGGTGGTCATCATGGTGGTGCAAGAACGGCGGCCAAAGTGCTAAGTTGTTGTTTATATTGGCCCACTCTTTACAAGGATGCTAGTGAGCTAGTGAAAAGATGTGATGAATGTCAACGGGCCGATGGAATCTCAAAGAAAGTATGATGTTACTCATAAAGTCACGACATCCTATCATCCACAAGTTAGTAGTTAAGTGGAAGTCTCCAACCGGGAGATAAAGAGTATTTTGTCCAAAATAGTGAATGCTAACTGGACAGATTGGTTCAAGAAGCTTGATGATGCATTATGGGCTTATCAGATGGCTTAAAAAACACATATCAAAATATTTCCATACCATTGGTGTTCGGAAAAACTTGTCATCTTCTGGTAGAACTTGAGCACAAGGCCATGTGGTCTTTAAAGAAGTTGAACCTTGATTGGTATGTAGCCACTAATTTGAGGGTTGCACATTTGAATGAATTGTATGAGTTCCGGTACTATTCTTATGCAAGTTCGTTCATGTACAGAGAAAAGATGAAATATTTACATGACAAATATATTTGTAACAAAGAGTTCAATGTGGAGGATCTTGTGTTGTTGTTTAACTCAAGGTTGAGCATGTTTCCCGGCAAGTTAAAGTCTAAATGGAGTGGTCCTTTTGAAATTATGGGTGTGACACCTTTTGTTGCATTGGACTTGAAGAACAAAAACAATGAAGTATTCCAAGTCAATAGTCACCTGGTGAAGAACTATTTGGGAGTATAGCCACGTCGTAGTGGTCATTCATTTCAATTGATGGTATTCAGCGTCATGTCACGGTGTTAAATCAGGCGGTTTTTGGGAGGAAACCAATGTTTCTTTTCCTTTTTTTCTTGTTTTGCAATTAAGTATTATTTGTGTGCTAACTTGATTTGAAGTGTATTACAGGGTTGAGTGTCACTTACAGGAATTGTGGATAGAAATTTGTCTAAGTGTTGCAAGCATTGTGGGCCGCTCATTTATAGTTGTTGCAGCAAAAGTGCACTGTGGCAGAATAACTATCTTGCGGACCGCACAAATGAAGGGTCGAAAATGCAAACTCTCTGAAGTTTAGTTTTTCAAAGAAAAGGTCGATGTCCAGCTGCAACATAAATTTGCGGCTGCAATAAGAAATCTACGAACGCACACAAAATTTTGCTGGCCACAGATGCAGAACCAAAAATGAAGCCCTGGGTAACAGAGTGCGGACCACACAAGAAAATGCACATCTGTACTCGATTTTCCTCTTTCATAGATCAGAAGTATAAATAGAAGGGCAGGGGTAAAGGTTATAGTTTTCATTCTCTGAGCACAAAAAAAGCACTCTCATGAAATTTCTTGGTGTATCTATCTGTCCACACACAGAGCATCGTTGTTCAGTCACTCATCGCACTCATCCATCTGGTATGCTTCAACTTCTTGTTAATCTTTTTCTTTTATTTTGTAGATTTTTAGTCATTTTTAGGCCATTTGTACATAGAATTCAATTGTGCATTCATGTGGGGGTAAATTTGCAAAGGGTTAACTAATACATGCTCTATCAGGATTGGGTTAACATATTTTCATGCCTCTATGATGGAACCATGTCAAATTGTGCACAAAATTGCAAAACCTAGAATGAACTAACTAAACTGTTTGGAGTTTTAGAATTCTAAGGCCGCACCTGAAATTTTGCAGTCCGCAGAGATTGATTCTAGGACATCATTAGTGAATAAGGGGTCTATGGTGGTAAGGTAAAATTTGCGAACTGCAAATTCCCATTGCGGTCACAGAACAACCATTTTACTATCATTAGAGATTCTACACTTTGTGACTCAAATGTGTGGCCGCAGGTCTAATTGTGTGAACCACAGAAATCATGTTGAGGTCGCACATTAGCCAATTCTCTGTCATCAGAGAGTTTGCATATTTTATGGTTTTGAGATGCAGCCACAAGTTACGGAACGCACTTCACTTTTGCGGCCGCAAAACAAAATTGTGCAGTCTGCAAGGCCACATCTACGACAGCAAGAAAATTGTGCGGACCGCAGATCCTCATCTTGCAAGCATGATTTAATTGTGAACCTCACTATGTTTTCTGGTATATACTTTCATATCTCCTTATATGTCTGAACATTAAATTGCAACTAACAATCACTTTTGTTTGATACAAACA
This sequence comes from Nicotiana glauca, assembly GCA_026770625.1. Classification (NCBI taxonomy): domain Eukaryota; kingdom Viridiplantae; phylum Streptophyta; class Magnoliopsida; order Solanales; family Solanaceae; genus Nicotiana; species Nicotiana glauca. Next base: position 1,187 of record MU697571.1, on the reverse strand, counting down.
GTGGTTCGGCCTGGAGGTAGAGGCAACACTTCTAAAGGTAGGTATGAACCTTATCAGGGTCGAGGCAATAGTGCCTTACCCCTCATCCAACAAAGGACAATTACAATGAATCTACAACTGGCAGAGAGAGAGGTGCAGTCTTCGAGGCGAGATCTTATGTCCCTTATAGGGAAGCATCAGAGGGACATCCTCTGTTTAGGAGCAGCCGGCCGCAAGGGAAATACCAACTCAGGGACAAGTTGTCCTCATCTCATAGCACTTCGGAAAGATTGCAAAGTTCTAGTCAAGCTTCTGAGTCATCGACTGTCACACCTCTTTTTTCGGGCTTTACTATACACCGTGAAGGGTATAATAAAAAGAGTTTTTCCAATTAAAGGACAATTGAAACGGGATTCTTTTATTAAGAGATTCAGAGTCGCCACTTGGAAGATTTATGGTGTCCCAATTCACCGGTTTGAATCCCGAATCAAGGAAAGGGTTTGACTCTATATTACAGTCGCGAACCAGAAATCCGGGTAAGGAATTCTGTTAACCCGGGAGAAGGGATTAGGCACTCCCGAGTTCCGTGGTTCTAGCACGGTCGCTCAACTGTTGTATTTGGTTTTATCTGATTTTATGACTTGCTAACTTATGTGCTTTTATTTATAAACCTCTTTTATTATTATTTATTTGAAAAGACTTGCGACGTCATGAAAGCACGTCTCCGACCACGTCGCCATCAAGGCACCCGCGTTCGTTAACACACTTCGACTTCGTCGAGATTTGGATTTGGATCGCAATCCATGCACACCCGAGTTTAAGAAAGTAATTAAATCGCGCTTTAGGGGTTTTAGCGNATTATCGAGGGCCCCGCAATTATTTCTTGGTTCAGCGAGGCTCATCTCCAAATTTTAAGCCATTTTTAATCATTATTTCTTTATTTAAGAATTACGACATCATGAAAATGCATTTCTAACCACGCCACCACCAGTGTACACGTGATTATTAACACATTTGATTTTGCCGAGATTTGAATTTGGGTTGCAATCAATGCACGCCCCAATTTAAGGAAGTAATTTTAATTAAAATCGCGCCTAAAGATGCTAACGTGTTGTTAACTTTTGGGAAGGCCGTGAAATTTGCTAAATGGCTTGTCCCGAATCTCTAAGTATTTTTGATAAGTAAACTAATGAGGACCCCGTAATTTG
>MU697565.1:4961-32783 GCA_026770625.1 Nicotiana glauca | reverse complement strand
CTCTTTTTACGCTTATATATATATATTCCCTTTCGCCGGAGTATGTAAACCGCCGTAAAAAAAAGAGGTGTGACAACGCTTAGTGGATGAACTGGAGTACCTTGTGATTGGTGTTGTACGAGCTGTGAAGGTTAGTTTTGTGGATCATTAGAGCTTGTTTTCTATGGCTTCGCGCCAAGTGGGGGAGTCTACTAGCAGCATTAAGATTGTAGAGTTAGGTGTTACCTCAGTTTCGGCATGAGAAGTGTATATAGATGGTATTGGAAGGTTCCTGAAATTTGTAAATGACTAAGATCTGAGATCTTGCATAGGATGATGTTGGGGCTTACGGTGTTTCTATGTCATTGATGTATTTTCATTTAGTATCAAAAGGGCATTAGAGAAATAGCTTCAAATTCACAGAAGGTCTATTCAGCGTGGCATTTCAGTGGGGGAATCATAGGGTACATAGGGGAAATACGGTGGTTATGAGTTGCTAGGCTACTTGGCTTGTACAATGATTTTCTGCATTGAGTTTTAGTTGGGATAGTTGTGTATCGATAGGGAGAAGTGTTACCTTAGAGGAAAGACTATGAATGGGTCAGCTTTGTGGTGTTGGGTCAGCATAACAATGGAAGTAATTTGTCCCTTTTAATGGGAATTCCCTACCGGCATTTATGGAAATACTCTGGGGTTGGACGGTTTGTGTGGCTTGGTTGAGTTGGGAAGATGTGGTCCTATTGGTTTGGTTTTGTTGCGGACGGATCTCGAAGAGTTCTCGATGATTTCGGCAACGGCTTGAGTCGGCTGGCTGCTATGGGCATAAGGAATATGTTGTACATTATGGGTTTCTCCTAGATGGATATCAGAAGTTAATAGAAGGATGGTATTATTGGATATCATATGTGAAGAACATGCATTTCAGGAAAGACCCTTGAGTTTTGGTTTGCGGGTGTGTGTCTAGTGGCATGGTGATTACTGGGTTTTGAGGCTTTTGAGGTTCGGGTTTTTTTACACGGCCGGAAAAGCTATATGGGTTCTTCAGTAAGATGATATGGTGTGAATGATGTATCAGCCGGTCGATTAGCATAGTTGAGTTCGGGTATGGGAAAATTTGGGTATTCCTGAGGTTTTGGGGATAAATGTCCCCATATACGGTCTATTTCTTATTTGTGGAATGTGAAAGCATATTGAGAATGCGATAAATAATAGAATACATTATCGATAGGTTTCTATGGACTTTTGAGAGGATATTTACCTATTTGGGAATGATCAGGATTTGGTTGGGGATATTTCAAAACTCAATGAGAATATGTATTTTATATCAGGTCAAGTTTGGGTGCTCTTGTGAGATTGTTATCACGGTTATGTTACCAGGCAGAATGGATATTATTTGTGTCACTGGCCTATGTTATGTGCTACTCTCTTATGTCATAATTGGCTATAAGGTTGTATTATTCTCCACGCATATTGTAATTCCGTTCATGCCTTATTGCGATGTGGGTGAAATGGCCCTCGTAATGTTGATTGGCTCATTGCACCATAGTTGTGCTTACTTTCTTCCATGTTTTGTTAATTCTATTCATTTTTCCCACAGTTATACTTCTGCACACTACTGTGTTTGATATCAATATTCATGTGATCAATGAAACCGAGAATTTTGGCTTGATGAGTATTTGGGAGCGGGATGCATGCCGCAACGGATGTTATGTTGGATATCATATCCTTGTGTTTATTTGGTGTTTTGTTTTCCCTCTATAGGATGATTTAACGAAACTGTACTTTTGTTGTCACACATGTTATACTTGTTAGATGATCCTCATACCTTGCTTTCCTTCTATTTGTACTGCATAACTGAGTTATTTTTGAGTTGTTGTACGAGCGATATGGTGTGAGAATTCATGTGGTTTCGTGATGAGTTTTATTCGGGCTCTTTGTATTGGCTGAGATGGGGTTCTTAGACATGATATTCGCACTATCGTATTGGGGTGAGAAGTGTTTGGAAGTATGAGGATGTTTCCGCTAAGATTTGGGCTATGGCCCTTGACGAACGAGAGAGCTTCTTGACTTGTTGTCTTCATGGGCGTTTATGAGTTCCCGCATGTTTCTTTATCATGGGCAGTGTTGTGGAGTTTTGGAACAAGGCTATACTCAATGTGAAGTGCATTGCCGACGTCCAGAATGTTATTTAGGTAGCTATGATGGTCACAAGTTATTACTATGGGCATTTGAGTTGTGTGGAACAATGTGTGATTCTACCTTGGGTTGGAAATATGTCTTGATTTGGCTTGTTCAGGTTTATACAGTGAGATGATGTGAGATTCGGGTCCTATGATGAATTTCAGATGTTGTGATTTGGGTTCTGTCCAAAGGTTATGGACTAAGGATGAAGTGAGAGCTTCACTTAAATTGCGTTGTCAATCCTACATAGGTTTGGGTGATTGATAATCATCCCTGCATATATGTATAGTGAGTTCATGTAGTGGTTTGATGGCTTTGGAAAAACTCTTGGCATGTTCGAGGACGAACATATGTTTAAGTGGGGGAGAATGTAATGACTCGACCGGCCGTTTTTAGAAATTGCACTTCGCTCGATAGTTTGGGGGCAAAAATAGCTCTGTATGATGTATTAGGACTTGTGTGCAAAATTTGAGTTCATTCCGAGTTGATTTGATATGTTTCGACGCGAGTTTTTTGAAGTCGAAAGTTCATTAAGTTTGATTTGAGGTGTGTTTCGTCGTTTCGATGTTGTGATGCGTGATTTAAGGCCTCGAGTAGGTCTTTTTCTGTTATGGGACTTGTTGGTATGAATTACGGGCTCCCGAGGGGATCTGTTGAGTTTTCGATAGGTTTGGGCTGTGTTGCGCTCGTTTTTCTTGTGTTTCGACGTGTTTCTTCAAGCGTAAATAGTACCATATTAAGCAAATGAGCTCCAATTTTTATTTTGATTGAAACATTAGATCTGTATCGTAATTAAGGAGCCATAGCAAAAAGAATCATCAAATTTGGACATCATATGAGGATTTTATGGTCATTTTACTAATAATTGGACTAACATATATTTTCAGATTAATTACGAATTGCCACTGACTTCGTATTTAAAAATTTGCACTATTTTTAAATATTTAAACCAACATATCTCATTCATTATAAGGTCAAATGGTGTGATTCAAATGCCTAACTTGACTGAAATTTCACAAGGAATCCATTGGAGGAATCTAAAGCGAGTTTTGGAATCGTCTGGCATGCGAAACGAGGTAGAACAACTGAGAAAAAATACTTAATACCGAAAGTTTGTTTATTTTGTCATATTTTGAGCTAGGGACCTCGGATTTGAAAAATTTTTGGAGGTGATTTTTACTATATGGATTGGGGTAAGTGTTCTATACTCGATTTTTGTTATATTTCATAAATCCATCTTCATTTAAGGCATGTGAATGATGATTTCAAAGTAAAATTTGGGGGTTTTGTCTAAAATTTTATAAAGTAAATTTTTTTAGTTTCGTATATCGACTTGAAGTTGGATTTGAGTGAAACTAGCATGGTTGTACTCGGTATTGAATGAATGTTCGGGTTTTGTAAATTTTGTCAGGTTCTGACGTGCAGACTCGGGGAGTTGACTTTTGTTGACTTTTTGTAAATTGTATAAATATCATATCTTTGTCAATTAAAATTATTTTCTCTTGCATTGTTTGATGTATTTAAGTCTTTTTTGGCTAGGTGGGCTGAGCGATGATGAATTGGTAAAGGAAAAGCTAAATTGAGTACTGAGTTGGCTGAATTAAGGTAAGTATCTTGCCTAACCTTGTGTGGGGGAAACCACCCCTTAGGAATTGAGTCAATGTACTATCTCAATATGTGAAAGCTGTGTGCACAAGGTGCGAATGGGTACAATATATAAGTGGTGTTCACGGGTTAGATTGTCTAGTTTTTTCCATGCCTTCGATCAAATTGTCATATTATGTGGTATCTTGTTGTTCGCCTACACGTACATGCTCTATAGGATATTGTTAGAATTTATTTATCTTGCTCGTTGTTTGGCCTTATTTGGCTTAGTTGAAGTTATTTCCTTTCTTGTTGTTTTGTTACTTCTTAATTGTGAGTTCCTCTATGACTTTGTGCATATAAGCTACTTCTCTAAATTGTTGTGATAACCTGTATAGTTATCACGTGCATTAAAATTCTTGTTGTTTTTTAAAGGTTGTTGTATTCCTTTGATTTTTACGTGATTCTCTTGCTGTCATGTACCCATACTCTTGGTGGTAGAAATTCTTTTAAATGAGTTGTAGATTTGTTGTAGTTGCTTAAAATTGTATACGGTGGGATCGGGTTGCACACCGCAATAGGAGAAATAAGGGTGATATATTGAGGAGGAATAAGGGTGAATTAATATTATATGATGGGATCGGATTGCGCCCCGCAACATATATATATATTGTTATGATATTGATATTGTACGGTGGGATCGGGTAGCACGCCGCAACAGGAGGAATAAGGGTGATATATTGAGGAGGAATAAGGGTGAATTGATATTATAGGCTGGGATCGGGTTGCACGCTACAACATGAGGAATTAGTGTGATATATTGAGGAGGAATAAGGGTGAATTGATATTATATGGTGGGATCGGGTTGCGCAGCGCAAAATATCTTGTATTTTGGTATCCCTGTTTTATTGTATTGACTTTAGTTCCTTCGTGAAAGACTTGGTAATTTGTATTTCTGGTTTTTACTGAGTATTAGGGATCGAGTTATTGTCATTTGGATTACTGAATTTCCGTCATTTCCTGAGTTCTATTCCTAATACTATTATTCTGGTAAATTAATTTTCAAAGTGGAGTTACTACGTTGAGTCATTTCCTCCTGCCCTGCTGGGTCGTTCGTAATATTGTGATTTAAAATGAAGGAATTAATATCATGTTTCCTTGTGTGACTATAAGTTAGAACTCGCTGTATATTTTAGTATCAATTGTTTCTAATAATTGTCATATTTTATTTTAACGAGTTTCTCAACTAAATGTCCTTAACCTGTCTGAGGTTATATTTTCTTAAAAAGGAATTTCTGTTAAGTTTTAATTTAATGAATCCTATATTAAAGGTGATAACTTATTTGATATTGTATCACTATTTAAAAAAATATTATTTTCTTCACTGAAATGATTTCTAAAAATAATTTTATCTTTTCTTACTGGTTTTCTTATTTGGTCTAGAAACTGTAAATTTACCTTATGATGTATAAATGGGAATTTTTGAATATCTTAATTAGTGTTTGTCATGGATATTATGTACTGAGTAGCACGTGGATCTTTGACATACAAAGTGAAAGGGAAATATGTGCGCAAAATGTGCCATGTGTGCTAACGTTTTGGAAGTTGTGATTGTGATATGAGACTTCGAGGATTGAGATGGTCGGAATTGTGTATTAGGAATGATGCGATTGGTTGAGTTAACATTGTTTTCCTTATTTGAGCACATTTTTACTTGTCTGTATCCCAGGTATGTTGATGTTAATTTATTTGTTACTTCTCGGTACCATCCGTGTATTACCCCTTATCATCTGTACTATTTGTAATTGATTTCTTCTTGCTATTGACATTACTGTGTTATCTCTATCTTGTTAGTTTATTATCATATCTTGTTCAACTTATTAGACCAATAGGTGTCTTGACTGTTCCTCTTCACTACTCAACCGAGGTTAGTCTTGATACTTACTGGTCACCGCTATGGTGTGCTCATACTACACGTCTGTACATGTCGCGCCCCCTTTTTCTAAAGTCAAAATCGAGCTTGTGATATTTGGGAGGACAACTCGTTCCCTTTTGGTAATTGGGTTTTAAAGTTTGAAGAGTCGCCACCTAATGATTAAGTGCATTAGGACACTAAGAGGGTTGGAGTTGAAGAAACCAGAGTTCGGGTAAGGGCTAAAAATTATCTCGAGGGGAAGGTGTTAGGCACCCCTCAAGATTCACTAGTGTGGTCCCAGCTATGTTATAATTGTGACTTTACAAATAAGCAATTAGGGCTCAAATAAAGGGGCTTGCACACAAGTTTAAACTTATTTGAGAAAAAGATAAGGCAGAATTTTGTGAAAAAGATTTAAACAACATATAGAGAAAACAGGTAAGAACACACATAAAGGGAGGGGAGTCCTTGGTTTATAATTAATATGGATCACATCAACGCATCCAGCAATCACTCCTCAGATGAGGGGTCGCACGTGATATTAGCGCACCGGTCATCATATCCATATCTACCCTTCCCACCCCGTTAAGGTATTAAAGCGCGGAATAGTATTGTTACTTATTGCATGCTACTACCCATCCCAGTCCTATCAGTTCCTGAGGCATATGAGACTACTAATCCTAAAGGGGAGGGGGTTGGGGTCTTTTGAGAGTTTTCAAAGGATAAAATGCTAAGGCGACAATCAAAAATTATATACAGCAAGTATTGGGAAAGCAATTAAGCAGATACAGCTCAAATAAACCTCCTTAAATCAAAGGAAAGCATAAAGTTTAGCATGTCTTACACATACTAGTTATGGTCTGATTTAAAACATAAACGTTAAGGCGGGCTGATTTATCGTATATTTTCAGGTAAGAAGTCGGAATTAGGCCTGCATGCTGGTTGTAATTATCAAAAACTGATGCAGTTATAGTTTTTACCCTAAAGCTTTCCTAGGTGTTAAACGGAACGTATATGCATGATTTCTATTAGTTCAGAAAGAAGTAAACTGATTGCAGAAAAGAATTGTGGATTGCAAGAAAATTATTGCTACTGATTTTTAGACTTGACGATTCAGGTTTGGTTGATAGCTCCTATAGGCATGCTTTCTAGGCGTCACTGATTTTAAGCGCTATTATCATGCAGAAATCCTATAGGCAGGTCATCTATATGCAATTGGTTATTCAAATCTTATAACAGGTTTGCCTAGTGACAGATGCATATGCAAAAATACGGAAGTCCTATATGCATATCATCTATATGTAGAATTTCAGATATGACTTATAGACGTCATATCTATGTGAAGTGCAAAAAAACCGATAGCTATAGTATCTATATGAGATGCAATATTTCAGTTGTAGTAATTCCCTATGAACATGGTATTTATACGAAATGTAGTATTTCAGAAGTAGTGATTCCCTATGAACATGGTATCTATATGAAATGCAGAATTTCAGAAGTAGCAATTCCCTATGAACATGGTATCTATATGGAATGCAGAATTTCAGAAGTAGTAATTCCCTATGAACATAGTATCTACATGAAATGCAAAATTTTAGAAGTAGTAATTCGCTATAAATATGATATCTACATGAAATGCAGAATTTCAGAAGTAGTAATTCCCTATGAACGTGGTACCTAACCCTTTGCACGCATGATTGACCCTCCCTTTTTCACTAATGCCCAGCAGTTTATTACAAGGTTATTTTAGACCAGAATGAATAAGAAAAGATAAAAATACATCAAAAATTAAAGATTCCAACCCCGGAGAGCCTAATTCAGACCCCAGGTCTGAAACATGACATAAACCAACTTCCAAAGATCAGATTTCCAAAGCCTTTCTCTTATTTGGGATGTGTCAAAGTTCCAAGGAGCTTCAAGAACGCCAGGCAATGCTTACACCCCAAATATCAATGCAGAATCAGATTATAGTGCAGTGTGGAAGGGCCAGCCCTCAAATGTCCAAGTTCAGAGGGAACTCAAGGACCCAAGGCAAGGCTCATAGGAGGGGGGAAGAACTTAGAGGCTAGGAGTAGATGTAAGTGCAATAGAGGAGAAATGGCAAGCTGATGGTCATGCCAAGTAATTTGGGGTGCTGGCACACCCCTGACCATCCTGTCAGCCTTAGAAATTAGAGAGTTAGGAGATATTGAAGGTCAGGTTTAGCCCTAGACAGCAATTTGGATGTTGCTAGGCTATACCTTAACTCAGCACACATAGGGGAATTGGGTATGGGGGAACTGAAAGAGACAAGAGCAGGCTGTCAGCATACCCAGCAATAGGGGATGCTAACATGCCCACAAGCCTGTTACACTATTTAGAGGCTAGGATCCAGAGGATCTGGTTTTAATCCATGTACAATAACTTGTATATTGCCTTGTCTTAAACCATAGCTCAAACACATAAAGGGGGTAGGGATTAGGGATTCATTGTAGAAACAGATAGCAAGACATAAGTATACTACTTTAAATGTTTAACTCTACAAAACAGTAAAGTAGACATGGATGTAGAAGCTTGTAAACAAACACATTGTGGGTGATGCTGGAATCAAAATTAGGATATACCAATTTTAGGGAAATAAATAAATGAAAGAAGGAGTCTTGTACGCCAAATTTGCAAGCAAGCAATACAAAAGATCTCAGAAGAGAGTAGAGAATTGAAAGAGTATTGTAATCGAGGGTGTGTGTGTAAGAGTATGCAATTCGAAGTGTGTCTTGTGAAAAAGGGTTGTGTATTTATAGTGTGAAAGTCGTAAGAAATAAGGTAAGAAAATAATTGAAGTATGATTTTCAATCAATCATATAAGACTCCCTTTAATTAAGGGATTCAAATTCAAACGGGTAAAAAAATTAAGAGAAGGGATTTTGATAGAATATTTTCCCAGCAATATAATAAAGGATAAGTACATAGAAGCTATTTAAGGAAACAAACCAATAGTACACGGTTTGTAGAAAAAAAAAGGAAAGGGAATCAATCAGTAAAACCAAAATTACATGCCTACTCGAATGAACCACTTCGAGAAAATGGGTAAAGAAAGGTTCACTTAGGGAAAATCAGGAACAATCAAGTAAACACCATCAAAGGGATTCAGAATTAATTAGTAGTTGGCAAAACCTTTTGAAAGAAGAGTTATCATATATAAAGTACACAAACATGACAATCAAGAAGAGACTGTCGAGTTATGTAAAAGAGAGAGGAGTTCAGAATCATAAAAACTCAGAATCATAAGCAGAGAGATACAAGTTCAATTCACAAACTCATAGTGAGTCTGAGAGTCCAGCATCCCAAAGTGGAGCCTTAAGTCGAACAGAAAGAATCAAAATCATCAAAGGAAACCCCCAAATCCCTGGGTTTCAAAATTGAATCAGACATGGAAGTGAAAAAGTAAGCCATTTTCTTCAGAGTCTCAACAAAATAGATATGATAGCATGTTGAATGACAAAGGAATAAGAATCATGAAGAACATATTTTGAGAAAACTCGAAACCTAAACAAGTTCAGAAGAAGGAGATAATACAAACGTGAACACAAGTATGAAGTATGTAAGAACATGAACAGAGTCTAGTAAACAAAAATCAAATAACTTAACGGTAAACACACATAGCAAAAGAGTAGAGAAAACATAGCAAAGATTAACAGGAGTAACATACATAGTTGAAATGAAAAGGTAGAAGACAGTACATGCGTAATAAAGAAATCATACGAGCAGGGTATGAACAAACACACATAAAGAAAAGAAGAAGAAATATTAGAAAGATTTTTCCCAAAAAAATAATCCTTTCAAAAACCCTAAAATTGAAGAGAAACGATTTTGAAAAGAAGCTTTTGGGGAAAACACTTTAGATGGCAGGAAGAGTATAGATACCATATAGATATAGATAATAACGATGAAAGAACCTTGAATGGCTTAGGGTTTCGGAGAAACCTTAGAAATGAGAAAGGCTTGAAAATAGGTCTGATCTTGAGTCGGAGAGGTCAAAAGTCAGGTTCCTGATCCTTGGATATGCCGGAGCAAGGCCGGAGATGGCCGAAAACCTCAAATCGGTGAAGGTCTGAGTGAAGACCTTTGAAGTTTGGCTTCGAACCTTCGAGCATCAAGCATGCAGGAGCAGTAGGATGTGAGTATAGGGTTTCCATGGCCTGAGAATCCATGGATTCCAGCGAATTTTAGGGTGAGGATGACGAGAAGCTGCTAGTGTTAGGGGAAAGGTCGAGAGAGTCTGAGAGACGAGAGGATCCAAAGGCGGTTACCAGAAGGAAATGGGGGGATTAGGGTTGTGTTAGGTAAATTAAAAAGGAAAGAGGAGATCATGACCGTTGATGAGATTGATCAACGGTCTGGCTTAAAAGAGCCTTGGGTCGGGTAGGATAAATAGGTTATTGGGTTGGGTTAGACGAGATTTGGCTGGTCTGATTTTGAGCTTGAAATTGGATCAGTTTCAGGCTAAAATTGAGATGTAAATGGGGCTACAATTGAAATGAAACGGGGCTACATTTTAAATGGCCAGTTTTTCCCTTTTATTTAAAAAAATAGTAAAAATGATTCTGAAATTAAATTAAAAGTACTGATTCAGTAAATAACATATAAATATTAATTTAAAAATATTGGAACCAATTTTACAATTATAAAATGCAGTTAATATTAAGATAGGCTAAACTTGCAATTGCATGCAATTTAACTTTAAAACTACCAAATAGATTTGTAAAAATATACAAAAATCACCTTAATTATATTTTGGTATAAATATGACAATAAAATATGTTATTCACAAAAATGATGACCTTAGGAATAATTATTGTATTTTTGTACTACTAAAACAAATAATAAATTGATTTTTAAAATCTTTAAAAATTGGAAAAAATATTAAACACTTGGGTATGCTCATATATGCGTATATATATTATTTTGAAGGTATTTTGCACACAAAAAATACTTAGAGGAAAAATTGGGTATCAACAGCTGCCCCTCTTTACCCGGGAAGGATGAAAGAGTTGTCGGGTAAAGATCTGATGGCCAATTTTGACCGAAAGAAATGATTTGCAAAGACTTCTGACCGAGCTCTGGCCCTTGAGCTGCCTACATATCTCTAGTTTTACAAAAATCAGCCCATATGTAGTTCAGTATCTATCGACGAAGTAGGCCGATAGAGTTTTTCAAGAACGGACGTGATATTTAGGATAGTTAAAGTCTGATAGGCTGCGGGAACCGGAGCGGGATCGCTCCTGCTGAGACGGCCGTTGCTAGCCGGTGTACCTCCAAATGGATAATACCAACATATATTGTGCATAAATTAAACGTGATGCTAGTTCCTGTTGAACCTTGAATGTTGCCTTTGGACGGTTAAGTTGACATTCTCGGACCATGACGTCCTGGGCCATGAAGCGTATGATAAAGGATTCACAGGTTATGAAATGATGTTCTCGGGATATGAGAATGATGCCTCCGAACTATGATGCCTTTTAATAATTATATGCAAAAGATAAAATGAAGTCCTCAGTCCATGGCATGGCGTTCTCGGGCTATGAAGGTGGTGCCTCCGAACAATGACGCCTTTAGACAATTTGGTGATCTTTCAGCCCATGAAAACGCAGAAGGTGGTGATCTTTTAGCCAATGCAAGATGTAAATGGAGTGGCGATCTTTTAACCGTGCAAGGAAAATAAAGTGGCAATATTTCTTCCATGGAAGATTTGAATAAAGGAGGCGATGGTCCAACCAATGCAGGATGGAGACAATGCTTGGTCTCGGAAGGCAGAAAGGTAGCCTTATACAATTCAGAGAAGATGCAGATGGAGACAGTGCTTAGTCTCGGAAGGCAGAATAGTAGCCTTATGCAATGCAGGAAATGCAGGATGGAGAGAGTGCTTAGTCTCGGAAGACAGAATAGTAGCCTTATGCAATGCAGAGAAGATACAGATGGAGACAATGCTTAGTTTCGGAAGGCAGAAAGGTAGCCTTATGCAATGCAGAGAAATGCAGATGGAGGTAGAGCTTAACCTCGGAAAGCAGAATAGTAGCCTTATGCAATGCAGGAAATGCAGGATGTAGACAAAGCTTAGTCTCGAAAGGCAGAATAGTAGCCTTATGCAATGCAGAGAAGATGTAGATAGAGACAGTGCTTCGTCTCGGAAGGCAGAAAGGTATCCTTATACAATGCAGAGAAATGCATATGGAGGTAGAGTGGAAGGCAGAATAGTAGCCATATGCAATGCAGGAAATGCAGGATGGAGACAGAGCTTAGTCTCGGAAGGCAGAATAGTAGCCTTATGAAATGCGAGAAATGCAGATGGAGGTAGAGCTTAAGATCGGAAGGCAGAATAGTAGCCTTATGCAATGCAGAGAAGATGCAGATGGAGGTAGAGCTTAATCTTGGAAGGCAGAATAGTAGCCTTAATCATTGCAAGCAATGTAAAAGGCAAGTAATGGTAAAATCTCTTAGTTGATAGCTGATAGTCGATTGCGATATTGTGGCTACTGGGGATGTAATGTGCGGATAACAATTGTAGATAGGTGATGGTTTCGAGAGTTGTATTCTCGAGGAGTGTGAGTGCATAAATATATCCGATGATTATGTGACTCGGGTGCCTCGTCCAAAGAAAAATTGTGAGTTTTAAGAAAAGACAAGGTTAGTTCGTCTCGCCGTGGACTTTGTTTGATCTGCTCGGTGCTGTGTATCATTTTGTAGTGTTTCTAAACAAAGCAATTTGGATAATAGTCATGCATGATTTAGTAAAAATGTAACGTAAATACATAATTGAAAATAATTAGTTTTCTTTTTAGACGAACCGACGACTGCGACGTGGTTCAAGACATTGCAACCCCTCTCACTCCAGAATTTTGAGGGTCCTCCTCAAAATTTTGCCCCAGTTTACAGGGCTGGTACTTCTGCCAGCTGCGTACGATGAATGGCTGACGATCAACTTAGGAATTTTGAGGGTCCTCCTCAAAATTCTGCCCCAGTTTCCAATATTGGGGGAAATAAATTTTTTATTGAATTGTGACCGAACCCATAGGGCTGCCTACGTATCCCCTCTTAAACGGGAATCAGGTCAGACGTAGTTCAAATTACATCATAAAGAAGTCATAAAGGATTACACATAATAACGCTTGAATGCATCTGAATTAATTGGCTTTGGCCAGACTTCTCCATCCATTTCTGTGAGTATGATGGCTCCTCCTGTTAGGAACCGGTGAACCATGTACGGGCCCTGCCAGTTAGGAGAGAACTTCTCTTTGGCTTCATCTTGATGTGAAAAGATTTTCTTCAATACCAGCTGTCCTGGTGCAAAATGTCTCAGCTTGACTCTTTTGTTGAAGGCTCTGGACATTCGGTTCTGATACAATTGACCATGGAAAACTGCATTCATTCTCTTTCCATCTTTGAGGGCTAACTGCTCATAACGACTTTTTACCCATTCTGCATTTTCAAGTTTCGCTTCCTGTATGATTCTCAGAGATGGAATTTCTACCTCGACGGGAATGACTGCCTTTGTACCATACACCAGCAGGTAGGGAGTTGCCTCAGTTGATGTGCGAACTGTGGTACGGTACCCCCACTAAAGCAAATGATAGCTTTTCGTGCCATTGCTTATGCTTTTCTATAATTTTCCTTAGTATCTTCTTGATGTTTTTGTTGGCCGCTTCTACAACTCCATTCATCTGAGATCTGTAGGCTGTAGGATTCTTGTGCTTAATCTTGATGGTTTCACACATCATTTTCATCAGATCATTGTTGAGATTGGAACCATTATTAGTAATGATTGACTCTGGGATGCCGAACCGGCAAATGATACGGTCGCGGACAAAGTCTGACACAACCTTCTTGGTTACTGCCTTATATGCTGCTGCTTTAACCCATTTGGTGAAATAATCAATTGCCACTAGAATGAACCTGTGCCCATTTTATGTGGCAGGCTCGATTGGCCCGATAACATCCATTCCCCAAGCGGCGAACGGCCATGGCGAGCTTGTTGCATTAAGCTCATTAGGAGGCACCTTTATCATATCTGCATGAATCTGGCGGTGATGGCACTTTCAAACATACTAGATGTAGTCCGTCTCCATAGTCATCCAAAAATAACCAGCACAGAGTATTTTCTTGGCTAAGACGAAACCATTCATATATGGGCCGCAGGTCCCTGCATGAACCTCTTCCAACAACCTGGATAATTCATTTGCTTCGACACACCTTAGTAATCCCAAATTGGGAGTCCTCCTAAACAGGATTCCTCCACTGTGAAAGAAGTAATTGGATAACCTCTGCAATGTGCGCTTCTGAGTAGCGTTTGCAAGTTCTGGATATTCTCCTATCGCCAAATATTCCTTGATGTCATGAAACCATGGTTTTCCGTCTGCTTCTTCCTTGACATGAGCACAGTAAGCGGGTTGATCCTGGATTTTTACCCAGATAGGATCAATGAAGTTCTTATCTGGATGCTGAATCATGGATGATAGAGTGGCCAATGCGTTAGCGAACTCATTCTAGACTCTAGGGACATGCCAGAATTCTGTCT
The DNA here is from genome assembly GCA_026770625.1 of Nicotiana glauca. NCBI lineage: Eukaryota > Viridiplantae > Streptophyta > Magnoliopsida > Solanales > Solanaceae > Nicotiana > Nicotiana glauca. The sequence goes on along the minus strand of MU697565.1, from coordinate 18,573 downwards.
TTGTGAACCGCTTCCTCAACTCCTATACATGATGCAAATATTGGAGTATTTTGGAGTTCTTGGTTGCCCATTCTTCTCGGACCTGATGTATGAGCATGTCCGAATCTCCGATTACTAGCAATTACTGAATATTCATGCCAATGGCCAGCTTGATCCCTAAGATGCAAGCTTCGTATTCGGCCATATTGTTGCTACACTGGAACCTTAGTTTGGTAGATACCGGATAATGCTGGCCGATTTATGATATTAGGACTGATCCTATGCCAACTCCTTTGAAATTTGCTGCTCCGTCAAAAAACATCCTCCAACCATCATAAGATTCTGCAACATCTTCTCCTACGAAAGATACTTCTTCATCAGGAAAATACGTCTTTAGAGGCTCGTATTCCCCATCCACGGGGTTTTCAGCAAGATGATCTGCCAATGCTTGTCCTTTGATTGCCTTCTGGGTTATGTACATAATGTCGAACTCACTTAGCAGGATTTGCCACTTGACTAGATTGCCAGTGGGCCTGGGCTTCTGAAAGATATACTTCAGCGGGTCCATTCTGGATATAAGATAGGTAGTATAAGCACATAAATAATGCCTCAATTTCTGAGCTACCCAAGTCAGAGCACAACAGGTGTGCTCTAATAGAGAATACCGAGCCTCGTACGGGGTGAACTTTTTGCTGAGATAGTAGATGGCTTGCTCCTTTCTCCCCATTTCATCATGTTGCCCCAAAACACAACTGAACGCCCCGTCCAATACAGCAAGGTAGAGCAATAAGGGTCTACCTAGTTCGGGCGGAACCAAAACTAGCAGCATTGACAAGTATTCCTTGATTCTATTAAAGGCTTTCTGACAATCATCAGTACATTTGGTAGCAGCGTCCTTCTTCAACATTTTAAAGATGTGTTCACAAATGACAGTGGACTGAGCTATGAACCGGCTGATATAGTTGAGTCTCCCCAGGAAACTCATCATGTCCTTCTTGTTCTTCCTTAGCGGCAATTCTTGAATGGCTTTAACCTTTGATGGATCCAATTCTATTCCTCGTTGACTCACGATGAACGCCAGTAATTTTCTAGTAGGAACCCTGAATGCACACTTGGCGGTATTCAACTTCAGATTGTACCTTCTCAGTCTGTTAAAGAATTTCCTCAGATCTTCCTTGTGGTCAACGGCTCTCTTGTATTTGATGATGACGTCGTTTACATATACCTCGATCTCTTTTATCATGTCATGGAAGATAGTAGTCATGGCCCTCATGTAGGTAGCCCCAGCATTCTTTAACCCAAACGGCATCATTTTGTAACAATACATCCCCCTCGGCGTAATGAAAGTCGTTTTCTCCGCGTCTTCCTCATCCATCCATATCTAATGATACATAGCAAAGCAATCAACAAAGGATTGCAGCTCATGCTTGGTGCAATTGTCAATTAGGATGTGTATATTTGGTAAAGGGAAGTCGTCTTTAGGACTGGCCAGGTTGAGATCTCGGTAGTCGACACAGACCCTGTCTCTCCCATCTTTCTTCGGCACAAGCACAATGTTGACTAACCATGTTGGATATTCTACCACTCTGAGAACCTCGGCTTTGACTTGCTTGGTAACTTCTTCCTTGATTTTAAAACTCATGCCAGGCTTGAACTTTCTGAGTTTTTGCTTTACCGGCGGACATGTTGAATCTGTTGGCAGTTTGTGAGCTATAATGGATGTACTAAGACCAGTCATATCATCATACGACCAGGCGAATATGTCCTCATACTCCCTTAGAAATTCCGTGTACTCTTTCTTTTTTGATGGTGACATGTGAACATTGATGCGCGTCTCTTTGACATTCTCCGCATCTCCCAGGTTAACGACCTCAGTTTCGTCCAAATTAGACTTAGGCCTATTCTCAAAATCCTCAACCTCTTTAACGACCTCTTCTGGTATATCATCCTCTTCTGAGTCTATGTCCGTTTGTTGCGTTGTCTCGTTGCAAGTCATAATCGTCGGTTCATCTAGATAAGTAATAGTAATTCTATGTAAATAAATTAAATGATAGTGAAAATAATAAGAGCGAGATTTGTAAGAAACTGAAATGCTTTGATAAATTTCATAATCGTTTGGAACATTGGAGCTCTTTTCGAATTTAAATTAAATACGGAAAGAAAATCAACTAGCAAAAAGTGAAAGATAATGCATGTGCTTTATTCAGCCAGGCAACCCCAAAACTCTCCGGGCTGTAGTGGTTCTGATGGACCAATTACTGAGACGCTCTCCTCGGCTCACAGCTTGCATAGAAGGGCCTTCCTCCCATTCCTCCTCGAAAATGACGCAACAATCCATATTATCATCTTCCAGAAACAAATTCCTCATAGCTGCCAATGCTTCCTCTTCTTCTGACCCATATATGACGTCTGCTGGCTAGAAAATCTGCTCCAATCAGGGTATCGGATGCTCCAGTGGATAGTAGGAGTTGGGCCAGGGTGGTGACCAATGGTTGAAGTCCTCCCAAGTGTATTCATATCCCAAACCGAAAGTGGTGCCATGTTTCTTTAGCTTGATGGGTTTGGCAATTCCCTGGAGGTTCTTGCCCATACCCTTTCCGGGCTCATATCCACACCAATTCAGTATACTTTCAATCTTGTTGCCCCACCATTTATCCTTGTCAACGGTGTTGACTCGCTCAATGTGGTGGTAGGTTTCTCCGCATATTTTCCTTTTTCCTCCAATCTCCGGGATGGTCTGGCGACTGTATATGGGATTGCTACCATTGCCGTGAATAATTACCTCTTGATGATTCCAATCAAATTTCACTGCTTGATGTAGGGTTGATGCTACAGCTCTAGCGGCATGAATCTAGGGCCGTCCTAATAACAAGTTGTAAGATGCTGGGATATCTATCACTCGATAATCGACGTCGAACCAAGTCGGTCCCATCTGCAGATACAAACTGATTTCTCCAATAGTGGACCTTTGGGACCCATCAAAAGCTTTGACGTTGATGGCCCCATCCTTGATCTTATGCAGGCTTTTTCCCAGTGTTCTGAGAGTCACCAATGGACAAATATTAAGGCTGGACCCTCCGTCAATCCGAATTCTGGTGATGAAATAATCCTCGCATTGTATAGTGATGTGCAACGCCTTATTGTGGCTTAAACCTTCTGGTGGAAGATCATCTTTGTGGAAAGTGATTTTATGACTCTCCCACACTTTCCCTACCATGTTTGTCATTTCTCCTCCAGTCACGTTGCTGGGCACATATGCCTCGTTTAGCACCTTCAATAAGGCATTCTTGTGGGCATCAGAGCTTTGTAGCAGAGCTAAGATGGAGATCTAGGCTGGCGTCTTGTTCAACTGATCTATGACCGAGTACTCCTTTGCTTGTATCTTCCTCCAGAGCTCCTCAGGCCCTGTTTCAGTGATGGTTGGTTGTCCATAGGCTTACTTATAGGACTCAGCTAGATGTTCTGGAGTGTAAACCTTATCGGTTCTGGTCATACCTTGTGCCGCAATTACTTCTCCAGATTTGGTCTTCCCTTTCCTCCTTGCTTCGGCCGTGTAATCCCACGGTATGGATTTTGAGTGGAACGGTGTTATGTCTGACATTGATACTGAAATGGGCACCCTTGGAGGTAACATAGCAACCTCAAATGGCACAGGTGATTTTGGAGCTCCAAACACGACCTCAATTGGTCCGGGCACCTTCGAAGAAGAAGGCGCTTCGAACTCGAGTGGTATAGACATGTTTACTTCATCGCCCCTAGTGTGCTGGATCTGGACAACAATTGGATTAAGTGTGACTGTTGGTTTCTTTGGCTCATCACCCTCAGCAATCAATCCAATCGACACTTTGGGGTCCCATTCATCTTCTATCTCCATCATGTGAACGCCTCCACCCTTGTGGTCAGGCAGAGGGTTGTTGCAAACATTAGGAGCATGCTCTTTTGCCTCGATGATCTTGTTGTTGATCAGAGCTTGGATCTTATCCTTTAGTGAGCGGCACTCATCAATGGTATGCCCCTTCATGCCGGAATGGTACGCATAGGTTTTGTTCGGGTTGACCCATTGGGAAGGATTTTTCTAGAGTTATGGCAGGGATAGGGGTGACGTAACCAGCAGATTTGTGCCTTTCATACAGCTGATCAATTGGTTCAGCAATGGCTGTGTATTGTTTGGGAGGTTTGTGGTCGAAGTTAGGTCGAGGTATAGGAAAGTTTTGGCAAGTGGGAGGTGATTGGTAATGAGTGGGTTGATTATTATATGCTTGGTAGACAGGTATGGGTTGAGAGTATCTGGGTGAAATGGGCTGATATGTGGGAGGTGGAGATGATTGGTATGCGGGTGGTGGAATTTGGTAGATAGTGCTTGGTAATTCGGGGTAGGTTGATATGTGAGTTGAGGTGATGGGTAAGTTTGGTATTTTAATGGGGATTCTCTTCTCTGTGCCACCATCACGGCACTCACATCCCTCTTCTTGGATGTGCCACCAGACTGTAGAGCCTTGTTGGTAGCCTGTAATGCTTCAAAATTAGTAACCATACCACTTTTAATGCCTTCCTCGATCCTTTCTCCTAGCTTGATGATATCGTAAAATTTTTGGCCCTCAATCAGCATCAACCTCTCATAATATTGTGGGTCTTGAGCTCGGACAAAAAACCTGTTCATCTGTTCTTCTTCTAAGGCCGGCCTGACCTTAGCAGCCTCTGACCTCCAACAAGTAGCATACTCGCGGAAAGTTTCTGTAGGTTTCTTCTTCAAATTCTGGATGTAGAATACATTTAGTGCATTCTCTGCCATGAAATCGGACGCCATACCTACCCAGCTTGTCCACTTCTTGGGGTCTTGGATAATATACCAAGATAGAGCATCCCTTTCAGACTTCTCATAAAGAGCTTCATGCAAATCTTTTCATCTTTTCCGACTCCGACCAGCTTGACGCAGTACGTCCTTAGATGGACTCTGGGATCCCCTGTGCCATCAAACATTTCAAATTTTGGAGATTTGTACCCCTCAGGAAGTTCGACATCTGGTTGAATGCAAAGGTCTTCATAATTCAGCCCCTCGATACCTTTGTTTCCTTCGACACCATAGACTCGGCTAGTTAGCTTCTTGAGCTCTACTGCTAGGTTTCTGATAAGAGAGTCTTTGTCGTCAGATTCTGGTATGCTTGAAATTGGCTGAGTATAGTGTGTCATGGTTTCCACATTAATGGAAGTGTTGTGGGGATGATCATTTGTGGAGTTTAATGGTTAAGGAATGAGCAATGGAGTGTTGTGGCATGTGTTGCAGTATTGGGCGTGAGTCGGTTGTTTTGTGGTTTCGGGACGTTGTGTGGAGGTGTGGGATTTTGAGCATTGGAAAAGTTGATATCTGGATTGGTAAGGGAAAATGACAAGTTCGCCAAGTTCCGAACTTGGTCCAGTTCTTCCTGAAACTTCAATAACTTCTGCTCAGGTTGGGCGGCACTTTCCTTGGAAACCTGGATACCCTGAGTAACCTCAACCCGTTCACCCAAGTTATCCTTTCTGATATTGCTTAAGTCTTCAATTTTTGGCTTATTCTTGTTTCTGATAGGACTCAAAAGAGGAGGAGGTAGAGGGCCCTTGGATTTTGTGGAGTATGATAATGATGCCAGAGTGCACGAACTAACCTTTGGGGAGGGGAATAAAACAAAAGTAGAAACAAAAAGGTAACAAGTTAGTGAGGATTATGAGAAGAAAAGTATTGTAATATTCAAACACATAGTGCGAGAATATAAATCGTGTCCTAACTTGGGTGCCTCGTTGTGCCCGAGGTAGGACTAGCGACAAATAGATTTGGAGAACTTATAATTCTAAATGCCTCATTTTATTGATAAAAATAAGATGAATCCCAAAAAAACTGCAGGAAAATAAAATATCACTAATGGCCATTGGCCTTATTAATTTTAAAAGCAAAAAAGAAAAAGACTCATAACTTTTTGGTCCTAGAAGGACCTTCCCCAGACTCGACATCTTTAGCTCCATCAAACAGCTTCACCAGCTCGCGCAGTCCCAGCAGCAGATAGGCTCTAGCCAAGTGTCCTCCTTCGTTTCCCTCATCGTTCTGGCAATTTTCAATCCTCTGGATGAACTTTCTTTCCAACTCTACCAAACCCCGCTCCAAATATCCCAGCCGCTTGTTGGTGCTGACAGCCATATCTTTCCATTCTTCAATCAACTTTTGATGTGCTTCTTGAATTTCTCGGTGTTCACTCTCGCATTCCCGAATCCTCTTGTGCAATTGGTTGTACTTAACCCGTGCTTCAGCCTTTTCGTCGATGACCATACGACCTTGAACGAACCCGGGTTGTCCTAACCCACCATGATCGTCTTCCAACCAGCTTGGATAGTATGTGGTATAACCAGCATGGTACTTGTCCGGTTCTGTCGAATCCTTTCCCAGGATGATTTTGCAGTGCCACATGTGCTGGGCCTTGCACTTGTGAGGGCTATCGTCGTCTTGAAAGTTGGCCCTGAAGTGACTCATCTTGTCGACTCTTGGTATAACTTGCTTTATCCCTGCATGTCTCATGACTTGGATAGGGACATAAGGATAAGTTCCCCTCAAACCAATGAGTATGAGAAATGCTGCATCCCGAGATCGGACAGTGAACTCTCTAGTAGGAAACCATTCGAACATCCACTGTAGTTGACCTTCCTTCAAATTTTTGAATAACTCTACCCATCCTTTAGAATGTTCTGGTTGAGCGAACATGTTAGGCATATAGTTCGTTTGCCTTGGCTGATGGAAGGCGATATGGTCATCCCAGTCCCTGCATAGGATTGTTGGTTACCATGCCGAATCTGGGGACTTCGTGCCCCATTTTCTTCAAAACAAAGTGTTAGACCCTTACCCTACCGGACTCGACTATTTAAAGCAATAGTTAGCATATAGCGGCATTTAGTTCTACAAATAAATGCATAGAATATGGGGACATCCGTTTGGGTTCCAAGGAAACCTAGTGGACTTTGGACAAGGCTATCTTAAAGAGTAATTATGTGGACAATATAACTGACTCGACTAGGTTTGACAGTGATGCATGCACAGTTAAACAGAATAAGGCTTCTATGGGGTATTAGACAGGTACCCTTGAGCGGACAACTCAAGAGGGAAAGGCGCAGAACCGTCGGCTGCACCGCTGGTCGACTCGTTTTATCGCAAATATGCCTTTACCATATTTAAAGGGTGATATATATTGGAATGACGCAACCACTCATTATAAGTGTTGCTATGGTATTTTGGCACGAGTGGAATATGATGTTGAAGATGCAATTACAAGAATGAAACAAATTGTCACGTATTTGCACGTTCATAAAGTAATGATTACAATAATTTCTCATGATTACAACAGTATTAAAGGAAAGCAATAAAAACATAGAAGAAAAGAAAATAAAAATCCAAGTCAGTTTCGAATAAAGTCATTAAATAAAAGCAATAAAGAAGCAATAAAGTCACATATAACATGTAGTGGTAAAAGCCTAAAAGAAAAATCCCCAGCAGAGTCGCTATGCTGTCGCGGCCCCTTTTTCTAAAGTCGAAATCGGGCTTGTGACATTTGGAAGGACAACTCGTTTCCTTTTGGGAATTGGGTTTTAAATTTTGAAGAGTCACCACCTAATGATTAAGTGCATTAGGACACTAAGAGGGTTGGAGTTGAAGAAACTAGAGTTTGGGTAACGACTAGAAATTATCCCGAGGGGAAGGTGTTAGGCACCCCTGAAGGTCCACTAGTGTGGCCCCAGCCATGTTATAATTTTGACTTTACAAATAAGCATTTAGGGCTCAAATAAAGGGGCTTGCACAAAGGTTTAAACTTATTTGAGATAAAGATAAGGCAAAATTTTGTGAAAAAGATTTAAACAACTTATAGAGAAAAAAAGTAAGAAAACACATAAAGGGAGGGGAGTCCTAGGTTTATAATTAATATGGATAACATCAATGCAATATCCAGCAATCACTCCTCAGAAGAGAGGTCGCACTTGATATTAGCGCACCGGTCATCATATCCATATCTACCCTTCCCACCCCATTAAGGTATTAAAGCGCGGAATAGTATCGTTACTTATTGCATGCTACTACCCGTCCCAATCCTATCAGTCCCGGGGGCATATGGGACTGCTAATCCTAAAGGGGAGGGGGTTGGGGTCTTTTGAGAGTTTTCAAAGGATAAAATGCTAAGGCGACAATCAAAAAATATATGGCAAGTATTGGGAAAGCAATTAAGCAGATACGGCTCAAATAAACCTCCTTAAATCAAAGGAAAGCATATAGTTTAGCATGTCTTACACATATTGGTTATGGTCTGAATTAAAACTTAAACATTAAGGCAGACTGATTTATCGCATATTTTCAGATAAGAAGTCGGAATTAGGCCTGCCTGATGGTTGTAATTATAAAAAACTGATGCAGTTATAGTTTTTACCCTAAAGCTTTCCTAGGTGTTAAACGGAACGTATAGGCATGATTTCTATTAGTTCAGAAAGAAGTAAACTGATTGCAGAAAAGAATTATGGATTGCAAGAAAATTATCGATACTGATTTTTAGACTTGACGATTCAGGTTTGGTTGATAGCTCTTATAGGCATGCTTTCTAGGCGTCACTAGTTTTAAGCGCTATTATCATGCATAAATCCTATAGGCAGGTCATCTATATGCAATTGGTTATTCAAATCCTATAACAGGTTTGCCTAGTGACAGATGCATATACAAAAATGCGGAAGTCCTATAGGCATATCATCTATATGCAATTGGTTATTCAAATCCTATAACAGGTTTGCCTAGTGACAGATGCATATGCGAAAATGCGGAAGTCCTATAGGCATATCATCTATATGTAGAGTTTCAGAGATGACTTATCGACGTCATATCTATGTGAAGTGCAGAAAAACCTATTGCCATGGTATCTATATGAGATGCAGTATTTCAGATGTAGTAATTCCCTATGAACATGGTATTTATATGAAATGCAGTATTTGAGAAGTAGTGATTCCCTATGAACAAGGTATCTATATGAAATGCAGAATTTTAGAAGTAGCAATTCCCTATGAACATGGTATCTATATGGAATGCAGAATTTCAGAAGTAGTAATTCCCTATGAACATGGTATCTATATGAAATGCAAAATTTCAGAAGTAGTAATTCCCTATGAACATGGTATCTACATGAAATGCAGAATTTCAGAAGTAGTAATTCCCTATGAACATGGTATCTACATGAAATGTAGAATTTCAGAAGTAGTAATTCCCTATGAACATGGTATCTACATCTTTGCATGCATGATTGACCCTCCCTTTGCACTAACGCCCCAGCAGTTTATTATAAGGTTATTACAGACCAAAATGAATAAGAGAAGATAAAAATACATCAGAAATTAAAGATTCCAACCCCGGTGAGCCTAATTCAGACCCCAGGTCTGAAATATGACATAAACCAACTTCCAAAGATCAGATTTCCAAAGCCTTTCTCTTATTTGGTATGTTTCAAAGTTCCAAGGAGCTTCAAGAACTCCAGGCAATGCTTACACACCAAATATCAATGCAGAATTAGATTATAGTGCAGTGTGGAAGGACCATCCCTCAAATGTCCAAGTTTAGAGGGAACTCAAGGTCCCAAGGCAAGTCTCATAGGAGGGGGCATAACTTAGAGGCTAGGAGTAGGTGTAAGTGCAATAGAGGGTAAATGGCAAGCTGGTGGTCATGCCAAGCAATTTGGGGTGCTGGCACACCCCTGACCAACCTGTCAGCCTTAGAAATTAGAGAGTTAGGACCTATTGAAGGTTAGGTTCAGCCCTGGACAGCAATTTGGATGCTGCTAGGCTATACCTTAACTCAGCACACATAGGGGAATGGGGTATGGGGGAACTGAAAGAGACAAGAGCACGCTGTGGGCATACCCAGCAATAGGGGATGTTAACATGCCCACAAGCCTATTACACTATTTAGAGGCTAGGATCCAGAGGATCTGGTTTTAATCCATGGACAATAACTTGTATATTGCCATGTCTTAAACCATAGCTCAAACACATAAAGGGGGTAGGGAATAGGGATTCATTGCAGAAACAGATAGCAAGACATAACCATACTACTTTAAATATTGAACTCTACAAAACATTAAAGTAGACATGGATGTAAAAGCTTGTAAACAAACACATTGGGGTGATGTTGGAATAAAGATTAGGACATACTAGTTTTAGGGAAATAAATAAATGAAAGCAGGAGTCTTGTAAGAAAAATTTGCAAGCGAGCAATACAAAAGATCTCAGAAGAGAGTAGAGAATTGAAAGAGTGTTGTAATCGAGGGTGTGTGTGTAAGAGTGCGCAATTCGAAGTGTGTCTTGTGAAAAAGGGTTGTGCATTTATAGTGTGAATGTCACAAGAAATAAGGTGAGAACATAATTGAAGTCTGATTTTCAATCAATCATATAAGACTCCCTTTAATTAAGGAATTCAAATTTAAACGGGTAAAACAATTAAGGGAAGGGATTTTGAAAGAATATTTTCCCAGCAGTATAATAAAGGGTAAGTACATAGAACCTATTTAAGGAAACAAACCAATACTACACGGTTTGTAGAAAAAAAGGAAAGGGAATCAATAAGTAAAACAAAAATTACATGCATACTCGAATGAATCAGGTCGAGAAAAAGGGTAAAGAAAGGTTCACTTAGGAAAAATCAGGAACAATCAAGTAAGCACCATCAAAGGGATTCAGAATCAATTAGTAGTTGGCAAAACCTTTTGAAAGAAGAGTTCTCATATATAAAGTATACAAACATGTGAATCAAGAAGAGAATGTCAAGTTATGTAAACGAGAGAGGAGTTCAGAATCATAAAAACTCAGAATCATAAGCAAAGAGATACAAGTTCAATTCGTAGACTCATAGTGTGTCTGAGAGTCCACGGTTCCAAAGTGGAGCCTTAACTCGAACACAAAGAATCAATATCATCAAAGAAAACCCCCAAATCCCAGGGTTTCAAAATTGAATCAGATATGAAAGTGAGAAAGTAAGACATTTGATTCAGAGTCTCAACAAAACATACATGATAGCATGTTCTATGAAAAAGGAAGAAGAATCATGCGAACATATTTTAAAAAAACTTGGAACCTAAATAAGTTCAGAAGAAGGAGATAATACAAATGTGAACACAAGTAGATGAAGCATGTAAGAACATGAACAGAGTCCAGTAAACAAAAATCAAATAACTTCACGGTAGTAAAAGAGTAAAGAAAACATAGCAAAGATTAACATGAGTAACATGCATAGTAGAAAAGAAAATGTAGAAGACAGTACATGCGTAATAAATAAATCACACGAGCAGGGTATGAACAAACACATATAAAGCAAAGAAGAAGAAATATCAGACAGATTTTTTCCAAAAAAAAAATCCTTTCAGAAACCCTAAAATTGAAGAGAAACGATTTTGAAAAGAAACTTTTGGGGAAAACACTTTAGATGGCAAGAAGAGCATATATACCGTATAGATCTAGACAAATAACGATGAAAGAATCTTGAATGGCTTAGGGTTTTGGAGAAACCCTAGAAATGAGAAAGGCTTGGAAACAGGTCCGATCTTGAGTCAGAGAGGTCAAGAGTCAAGTTCCTGAGCCTTGGATATGCCGGAGATGGTCGGAAACCTCGAATCGGTGAAGGTCTGAGTGAAGACCTTCGAAGTCTGGCCTCGAACCTTCGAGCATCAGACATTTAGGAGCTGTTGGAGGTGATTATAGGGTTTCCATGGCCTGAGAAGCCATGGATTCCGGCGAGTTTTGGGGTGAGGATGACGAGAAGCTGCTAGGGTTAGGGCAGAGGTCGAGAGAGTCTGAGAGATGAGAGGATCCAAAGGCGGCTACCAGAAGGAAATGGGTGGATGAGGGTTGGGTTAGGTAAATTAAAAAGGAAATAAGAGATCATGACCGTTGATCATATTGATCAACGGTCTAGATTAAAAGAGCCTTGGGTCGGGTAGGATAAACGTGTTATTGGGTTGGGTTAGACGGGATTGGGCTGGTCCGATTTTGAGCTTGAAATTGGTTCAGTTTCAGGCTAAAATTGAGATGTAAATGGGGCTATAATTGAAAAGAATTGGAGCTATATTTTAAATAGCCAATTTTTCCCTTTTATTTAAAAAAAATAGTAAAAATAATTTTGAAATTAAATTAAAAGTATTGAGACAGTAAATAACATATAAATACTAATTTAAAAATATTGGAACCAATTTTACAATTATAAAATACAGTTAATCTAAAGATAGGCTAAACTTGCAATTACATGCAATTTAATTTTAAAACTACCAAATAGAATTGTAAAAATATAAAAAAATCACTATAATTATATTTTGGTGTAAATATGAGAATAAAATAAGTTATTTACCAAAATAACGACCTTGGGAATAATTATTGTATTTTTGTACTGCTAAAACAAACAATAAATTAATTTTTAAAATCTTTAAAAATTGAAAAAAATACTAAACACTTGGGTATGCTCATATATGCATATATATATATATATATATATTATTTTGAAGGTATTTTCCACACAAAAAATAAATAGAGGAAAAATTGGGTATCAACAGTACATTTTTGTAAAGATCCAGGTATGTGATCATTAGTGGATGTGGAGATCGTTGCTATGGAGACTCAAGGTAAACCTGCAGTCGGGTTCGAAGGCCTCAGAGTCACCTTCTATTGTACCCATTTATATTGTTTCCTTTTGTTCTAAAACAATGATGTATTCATTTTATATAACTACTCCTAGAAAGTCTTATGATTTGTATTACCGGTTTTGTGAATTATAAATTGTTCAGAGATATCTAATTAGAAATTAGTGAATACTGTCGTTAATTATGTTATTTTTAGGCTTATCTTGTTTCAAGATTAGGTGCCATCACGACCCCTTCGGAGGGATTTTGGATGGTGACACTTTTAAGTAGTCACGGCCAAAGCATTTACAACCAAATAGGACACCAAATTCTTGTAGGACATCACAACATCACTTCTATTTTTCATAGATTTTATATTCTTAAAAGAGCTCTTTCACAAGTGCTAGTATTACTACTTCCTGTTCGATCTTTAGATGTTGAGCCCTTATCTGCTAACACGTGGGATCTTTCAACTCAAGAGGAATTTTTTTACTATACATACAAAGTCTTGCCTTTTTAAACACATTTGACTTGCGCATGACTTCCTATTTTCTCCTATTTCATTCGAAATCTATGAGAAAACGAATCCAATTTGATAACTCCTGAAGCTCTTTGTTACCTAACATAAGTCAACTACTGCTTCCTGCAATTTCGTATCAGAACTTGCCTCTGCTCCGCCTAGGGGTGGCAAAACTTGCCTCTGCTCCGCCTAGGGGTGGCAAATGGACGGGTTGAGTTATATTTAAGCTGGTCAAGATGAGTTAGGATAATAAATGGATCATTGCCCAACCCAATCCAAAGTGTATTTGGGTTAAGATGGGCTGGGTCAAGATAGGTTAAACAATGGGTCATAACCCAACCCGCCTAACTTGACCCATGTTTATAACCATGCTTATCTTACATAAAAAAACTTTTTACCTTAAAATATGTAAGTTGACAAATATTTTATGGGTGGGGATGGGGTGGGTGGATGGTGCAGA
>MU697563.1:0-16556 GCA_026770625.1 Nicotiana glauca | reverse complement strand
GGGGGGGAAGCTATACTTACAGCTAACTGAATAATCAACTGTGTACCTCATAGTAAAACACAGTCCATTCCTTATGAAAAATGAAATGGAAGGAAGCCCAGCTTGAAATACTTCAAAGTGTGGGGGTGTTTAGCTAAGGTGCAAGTCCCTAAGCCTAAAAGGGTTAAGATAGGTCAAAAAATGATTGATTATGTGTTTATTGGATATGTAAACAATAGCAAGGCATATAGTTTTCTGGTTCATAAATCAGAAAATCCTGAGATCCACGTTAATACGATAATAGAATTAGATAATGCTGAATTTTTTGAAAATATTTATCCATATAAAAAGGAAAGTGAATTGTCCTACAAAAAGTCAAAACGACCTCGGGAGGAAACAACAGATGGTATGCCTAATGAGGACAATCTGAGAAGAAGTAAATGTCAAAGAACACATGCTTTATGCGGTCCAGATTTTCTGACTTTCCTGCTAGAAAATAAGCCTCGAACCTTCAAGGAAGCAATGTCTTCCTCAGAAGCACAATATTGGAAAGATTCTGTCAATAGTGAAATATAATCCATATTGAGCAACCACACTTGGGAATTATTTGATCTTCCTCCAGGTAACGAAACTTTGGGTTCTAAAGGGATTTTCGAGAAGAAAACGAAAGATGATGGTAATATTGACAAATACAAGGCAATTCTTGTTGTCAAAGGATTTAGTCAGCGAGAACGTCTTGACTATTTTGACACATATTCGCCGGTGACAAGAATTACATCCATTCGGATGCTAAAAGCATTAGCCGCCTTGTTTGGTCTTCAAATCCATCAAATGGATGTAAAAACAACTTTCTTAAATGATGATCTAGAGGAAGAAATTTACATGAACCAAATTGAAAGGTTTGTGGTTCCGAAAAAAGAAAAGAAGGTGTGTTGACTTATTAAGACCCATTATGGACTAAAACAAGCACCCAAGCAATGGCATGAGAAATTTGACCAAACAATGTTGTCAAATGGCTTTAAGATTAATGAATATGATAAATGTGTTTACGTTAAGAACGTTCCAAATCATATAGTCATTGTTTGTTTATATATTAATGATATGCTAATAATGAGCAAAGACATTCAAGCTACTAAGCGTATGCTTGCTAGTAAGTTTGATATAAAAGACTTAGGAGTTGTCCATGTAATTCTAGGAATTAAACTCCAGAGGACTCCTCAGGGTCTGGCTTTGTCTCAATCACATTGCGAGAAAATGTACTTGAAAAACTCAAACACTTGGAATTTAGAAGTGCAAGAACTCCAATTGACTTAAACCATCATCTTGTAAAGAATAAAGGTGAAATCACGTCTCAATTGGATTATGCTCGTGTGCTGGGAAGCTTAATGTATATCATGAACTGTACATGTCCTGATATAGCTTGTGCAATAAGTAAACTTAGTCGATTCAAAAGTAATCCCAACAAACATCACTGTGTAGCAATGAAACGAGTTCTGGGATATTTGAAATATACCCAAGACTACGCTTTACACTACAATAAATATCCTATGGTTACTGAAGGACATAGTGATGCAAATTGGATAACTGGCTCAACAGAAACAAAGTCCACAAGTGGATATATTTTTACTGTTGGTGAAGGAGCAGTATCTTGGAAGTCTTCGAAATAGATGTGCATCACTCGCTCTACAATGGAATCAGAGTTTATAGCTTTGGATAAGGCCGGCGAAGAAGCTGAATGGCTTCAAAATTTCTTAGGAGACATTCCGTTCTTGCCAAAACCTTTGGCTACTATATGCATAAATTGCGATAGTGAGGCTGTAATTGGACGGGCAAGGAGAGTTATGTATAACAGAAAGTCTCGTCATATACGACGAAGACATAAAACCGTTAGACAACTACTCTCTAGTGGAATTATCACTATTTATTATTTAAGATCAAAGGATAATTTGGCGGATCCGCTTACAAAAGGCCTAACTAGAGAGGGAGTTGAGAAATCATCTAAGGAAATGGCACTATGGACGAGGACAAGTCATCATGGCAGTAACTCTACCTAGAATTTTGGATATTCCGAGATCCAGGTTCAAGGAGCTCAAATAAAGTTGTGATTGACCGGTTCAACATTGTCAAAGTAAAATATTTGGTCCCTTCTCGTGATGAAGACAATGTTCAGTAACAAGGATAGAACTTTACACGTTCTTTAATGATTACCTATGTTTGATGTGGTATTTAACAAATAGTGTCAATCTAAAGGATTACACGTTTAGTAATCACCTACGTAAGTGTTAAGTGGAAGCCGCTTCAATGAGAATTCTGTAAGGCCAATACTCTACGCACTTATGAAACCAGGCGGTGTTCATAGCTAAAACGAACACAACAATGAGAACCAAAAAAAGGTTAAGGGTTGGTTGTGTGATATATGGTTGTCTAGGTATACACTAAAGTTCGACGGTTCAAATATATATAATCTACTGATTGACCGAGTATATCCGACATATGCTCAATATAGAAAGTTTAAAGGGAAACCTACTTATCCAGATGCAAGTAATCCTTACTTACAAATCACACAGCTTTCGTCTAAGTTCATTCTTGTTACAGTCATTCCCATTCATGTGGGGGATTGTTGGACTTTAAGCCATTGGGCTTTAAAGACTAGAAGTGTGAATTGGGAATTGGTGGAAAATAAAATGGAGGGAAATGAAAATTTGAAAATTTTGAATCAAGTGAGCTTTGTCAAATGAACTTTGTCCCTCATTGGCGAGGGAAAACTGCACTTGTGTGTATGACTATAGAATCACTTCTTAGAGCTCTTAAAAGGAGTTGAAAAGAATGAAGTCTCGCATCGTCGTTGTCGCTCGGCTCGGCTTCGGCTTCGGATTTGGATATGGATTGGATTTGTCAAATGAAGGATCGATGAGATTAATTTTTTTTGACAAAATTTATTTAATTAATTATTTAAGAATTAATTAAGTTCCAGCCAGTTCATTAACGGAATTAACTTGAACCCAAAACGCTGAACGAATAGACACCTCTTCCTTTCAAATATCTTTTCACATTATGAATAGACATCACACCTCTTCCGACAATTGCCTATAAATCTGAGGCATGGCTTCCTTTTCACCTACTGAAAAAATACAGAACTTCCTTCCTTCTGAAAATTCTGCATTCTACTTCGCAGTTTCTCTTTTAAATTCGTAAGTGTGTTTTTGCTCCGTTTTTTGAATTTATTGGTATCCTGCAGTTTGTATTGCCATTGTTGCAGGAAGGTTTATTCCGTTTCATCCTAGGAGGATTTATTCCATTACCTTAGCAACTTGTGAGGGGTTTAAAATTCCTTAAGGACGCACAAGGAATTTGTGGACTCGGAATATTTCTTATAATTTACTATTTTTTCCAGATTTCTTTTAACTGTCTTTCTAATTTTTTGTTTTAACACAGTAGGTTAACATGGACTTCTAATATGTATGTTTACTTTATGTTATACCTTTTAATTAAAGAAAATTAAAAAAAAAGTCTCTTACGATAAATATTTTAATTTTTTTCTCTTTAAAATAATTATAGGACCTTGATACTATCATTTTTGGTAATTTGACCTTCAAAGGCACATTTTTGGAAAGATTGGCCAAACACAATTTCTTTACCAAATGTTAAAAAAATACTTCTTAAATGAATTGACCAAACATAAACTATTTTTTTCTTCTTCCAAAAGTACTTTTGGAAAAACACTTCTAAAAATAAGTATTTTTCAAAGAGATTTTTTCTTGTCTATACCATATGTGAAACTTTATTATCAAATATGTGCATAGTATCTAAATTACCCGCCTAGTCCACATTTTTCCTACAATTTCTGTACCATCCGTTTATTAGGTATTAAGAGGGCAGAATATTCCCTTAAAAACGCGCTAAAAATCAGGAAAGAATCTTGAGATTGATTGATTCTACATTAAATTCAATTTTTAAAACGGAAAAGGAGTATTCTCATTTGCGTATTTTTCTCTTAAACTATAATTCAAAAAATTATAAAAAAAATACGAATAGATTCAACTACGAACAGCTTCAACGAACTAAATTTAAATTGTAGAATTCAAATCTTCGAGATTCAACAACTCAAAATTGCTATATTCTGTTCTTCATCGTTTTCAGAAATCAAATTGGCGATCATATATCTATTCTTCATCTTTTTTTTTTCTCTCAATCTAGAAATCCAAAAAAACGGAAAAATTTAGAATGATACGGGGGTTCGTGTGTATACGGAGACCAAAAAGGAGAATAAAAACTTAGGTTCATATCCGTTATGTATAAGTGTATGAGATTTCAATATGGAATTGACAATCACCAACGATAACACAAGTGCAGGTTTGTATAGTTCGAAAATGCATAGAATTATGGTTTTGGGATATTATCTACAAAATTACTACATTTGCCTACAATTAAACTACAAACCAGTTTAATAAAAGAATAAAGCAATGTTGTTTTCAAAATTATCTACAAAGTTACTACATTTATACGACAAAATAAACTACAATCTATGATTAGAAATTATTGATTTCAAAATGTTGTCTTTAAATAAAACTACAATCTATGTTTGGAACAAAATCTAGTCAAATAAAATACAAACCAGTTTAATTATGTACGAAGCAGTATTGTTTTCACAAATTTTTACAAATTGCACTAGTTATAGTACAATTTAACTACAATGTCTGACATCCTAAAATAGATGCCTACAAAATTTTCACTATATCTACAAATTATCTACAATTGAAATGAGAATTGGGATATTAAAATTCAATGTATCCAGTTTATAGATATTCTGTAGATAAATTGTAGATTATTTGTATTATGATTGTAGATGCATTGTTTTTTGTTTTCACAAATCCAAAACGGCTAAAACTTGTACAAAATCTTCTGCAAAAAACAATCTACGATTTATTTACAATTATAAACTGTAGAAAATCACAACTACAAATAATCTACAAAATTAAGACAGTTGTTTGCCGCCTGGTGTAACACTTCCTCCAGCATCTACATCGTGCATTTGCTTTGTTTTCATCTCGGCACAGATTTGTCTAGGAAATGAACTGTGAGTAGTAGGTTCCATTGCATGTGTAGATTTTACTTGTTTTTGTGGTGATTTTGGTGTTAAAACACCCAAATCGAAAGAGGGGATATCACATACTGTAGATTTTTTAGATAGTTTTTGGGAGATTTGATGTTCTTCATGGTTTAACTTTAATTTTTTTTAGACTCTTTTTCGAACCTTCCTTGTTCTTCATTGATGAACTTCAACTAAATAAAAATGTGGATAAGAATTTGTTTAAAGTGTTTGTTGAATTTTTTTTGAATTTAGAGGGAAATTAGGTGGTTTCAGAAGAAGGGCAATGGTAGAAAGAGCGTGGGAGGGTAAAAAGAACGTGGGGGTACGGGGATGAGGGGTTAGGAGAGAGAAAGTGAGGGATTAGTACTGAAAAAAACGGAAATGCTTTAATTAAGGAGCAGAAAATATCTTATTAATTATAACTTTAATTAGATATGGTATAGAAATGGTAATTTGGTATGCTAAATGTAATTTACTCAAACCTTAAACAACAACAACAACAACAACCCAATATAATCCCACTTAGTGGGGTCTGGGGAGGGTAGTGTGTACGTAGACCTTACCCCTACCCTGGGGTAGAGAGACTGTTTCCAAATAGACCCCCAACATCCTTCCCTCCAAGAACTTCCCACCTTGCTCTTGGGGAGACTCGAACTCACAATCTCTTGGTTGAAAGTGAGATACGAATGTAAAAATTCCTTTTTCAAAATAAGCAATTTTTAGCAATTTGGCAAACAGGCTCTTAGTTAACATCCCATATCTGATGACGTTTTACACGTTAAACATATTACATTTTGGGTTAAGTTAATCATCTGTTTGCAAACTTTGATGTTTGTTTCGTACAAACTTTTAAAGTTTGATCTAAGTTTGGAACGAACTTTGTTTATTTTTATAGACTTAATACTATCTATTAGTATTACATATTTTGTACTCTTCTAACATGTTTGATTACACAGCCACATTGTCAATAGTTTAGGTTTCTACTAATTACAATTATCAGTATACGAACTAATAATAGCTACTGCTAATGTAAATATTTTTTTTTTCTTTCATGTACAATTATTTATTCAAAGTGTTATTACAATATTATTAATTTTATTTTATAAAATCATATATTACATGACTCATCAGCACAATAAGACTAGTATATCAAAATATATTGCTAGTAAATTAAAAAATTGACACATAAATAAAGAATTAATTTGTTATAATATGTTGAAACACATTAATATGATAAATAATTTTACAGTTAAGTTCAAGGAAATGACTGAAGGGTTAAATTAGGAAACATTTAGGGGGTAGAAGACAATCTCAAAAGTGGAGGGTGGAATGAGTAAATTGTTTATAGTATTAAAAAAGGATAAAGAAGAAGAAAAGAATCCGCTAGTGGCATAGCCCATAGGAAAGAAAAGCCAGAAAATGGCCCCTGGTTTTCTGTTATTCCGCTCTCTCCTATTTCAATATCAATTCTACGGTCTCTCCCACCCATTTATACTTAGTCAAGAACGTAGAATTTCACATTTCTTTCTTTCTTTTAACCCCCTTCAAAAGCAACATCATCATCAACAACATTATACTGCACATAGTAAATATTAAGAAGAAAAATATCCAAATAAAAATATATACCCAGATCATTGTTTTCCTGTTTTCTATTGGAATTACTCCCATCTTCCTATTTCAAGTTAAAAATTGGTAAAATGAGGATTGAAAAAAATGTAAGTGAAAGAAAAGGTAAGGAGTACAGCGACGGGAAAAAGAACCGCAGAAGACAGAGGAGGGTATCGCCGGTTCAAGTACTGTATGAAACTTGCAAACAAGTGTTTGCTAATTGTGGCCCTGGTGTTGTACCATCTGCAGAAAACATTGAACGTCTCAAGGCAGTTTTAGGTATGTTCGTTGATTCATTTGAGCTTATTTTTTTAAGTGTTGAATTGCTGTTGCGTCATAAATTTGCTAAATTCCAGTTTTATTATGTCGGGACAAAGCACAAGTTTTGAGCTATAAAGTACAAGCCCTCCAAATATGGTGCATGATCTGGCATTGTCATTTTACACTACCCCGTTTTAAAGTTGATTTTGACATTGTAAATTGTTACCAATTCTTTTCAGGCTTATCCTTTTACTGCTATTTCCATTTTATAATGATGACAGCTATAACTGGAATCAATTTGCTTTAACTCAATTCCAAAGTTATATCAGCATTTTAGGAAAGGCTGCATTTTGAAGTTCTATTAATATTAATTAAAATTTTTTTTAGCTTCTATAATGTTTGTGGGGGTTACACGATTTTAATCTGTTCTTGTTGTAGCCTAATGTTGATGCAATGATGTATTGGTTATGGTGATGGCACATAACCAAATTTATAAAGAAGTTGATTTTGATAAGGTTGATTGATGATATATCCACTTTTAGCACGACAGGATCTGGTTGTCTTTTCACTAACGTTTTGTTTTGCTCTCCCATTTGAGAAATGGCTTTCTGTTTTAGGGCTTTATATGGGAACTATGTAAATGTTTGGATAATGCTGCGTCAAATATAAATGTTCTTTCTTTCTAAATTTGTTTACTTCTACTGTTTTCAGGATTTGCTTGTAAAATAAATTGAAAAACAACTGTTTTCGGGATAAGGTGTTTGAGATTTATCTGCATTGTGTTTTCTTGTGATTGTTTGATATATCTTCCAACCAAGAGGTTGTGAGTTCGAGTCTTCCCAAGAGCAAGGTGGGAAGTCCGGGGTCTATTTGGAAACAACCTCCCTACCCTATGCCGGGGTCTATTTGGAAACAGCCTCCCTACCCGGGGTAGGTGTAAGGTCTGCGTACACACTACCCTCTCCAGACCCCACTAAGTGGGACTAAGTGGGATTATACTGGGTTGTTGTTGTTGTTGTTGTGTTTTCTTGTGATTGTTAATGTTGCTATGTCACAAGAGAAAATATAAATATTGTTTGATTGGAAAATAACTGCTACACCTTTTCCCTTTACTTGAATTTTTTTTCTTGCTTGTATAGTTCAGGCAGAGGTTTGTGAGGAGGGGTGGGGTGACATGAAAATTTAGTGGAAGAATGAGAATTCTTCAATAATCTTTTTTAGGCAAGGTATAGATTGTGGAAACAAAAAATGATGTACTACATTATTTTGATGTGAAGGTAAATTTATCCTTCCTTTGCTACATTTGAGCACAATGTACTTACCCTCTTTACTTGGTACGCAGATACTATGGTTGAAGCAGAAGTTGGCTTGAGTCCGAATTTGCCATATTTCAAGTCATCCACATATGATACACCTCCTAAAATAACATACCTACACCTCCATGAGTGTGACAAATTCTCTGTATGTAGCAATTTTTTCACTAATACTGAATTGGCTTTTTCTCTTCCTTCAGTGTACTCTTGATTTGGCGCTTAAGGTCTTTCGCTTCTTTGGCAGATTGGTATCTTCTGCTTGCCCCCATCAGCTGTGATTCCACTTCATGATCATCCTGGGATGACAGTTTTTAGCAAGCTTCTTTTCGGAGAAATGCACATAAAATCGTATGACTGGGCAGACAATATTCTCCCTGCTGAATCAGCTCCAAGTGCTAATTATCCTTTAGACAGTACGTTCTTTAGCTGGATATTGCTTTGTTGAACTGTTCTCTTCACCCATTGTCACTTGGAAATAGGACAACTGAGTGTATAGCTGGTGCATAATATATAGCTGGTTGCCTTGAAAGAAGAGTATAACTGAGTGTACAGATATCATCATTCTACATTTGTTCCAATGTATTAAGTCCTAAAAAAGGTTGTCTTGCTTCTTAAACTCATCCCCCCCCCCCCCTCGTTATATGGGGTCAGAGGGGTTGTCTCTTGTTTTCTGTAAATTTTTGGTGCACCATAAGGTTTTATGGTTTCAGTTACTATAACAGAGTACCTGTTAGATTTATTAAGGAGAGGACTAACTTCTTTGGTCATATTTTTATCAGATGGGGTTGGGGATTCAACTGGACTTCGTCTTGCAAAAGTGAAGGTGAATTCTGTGTTTAGAGCGCCATGCAAGACCTCTATCCTCTATCCATCTGATGGTGGTAATATGCACTGTTTCACTGCAAGAACAGCGTGCGCAGTACTAGACGTGCTTGGTCCACCATATTGTGATCCTGAAGGTCGCCACTGTCAATACTACTATGACTTCCCGTTAGCCAATATCTCAGGTACACCTCTTGTATTTTCTCAAAATACTTGACTCTAGCTTTGATTTGTGACAAGAAAATGGTCTGTTGGCCTAACTCATTCTCAAAAGGTAGCTCCGTTGAGTCAGAATTGTCCAAAAATCCATATAAAGAGACAGCAATCCATTCCCTTAACCAGGGTGCATACTTGACACCTACTGTATGTCTAGGACGGATGAATAATATAACTCTGGGTCCAACATGGGGACCCAAAATATGAATAATTCCGGCTCTAACACTACAACAACAATAATCCAGTAAAACCCCACAAGGATTCCAGGGAGTGTAGTGTGTACGCAGATTTTACATCTACCGATGGAGTAGAGAGTAGACTCTCGGCCCAAGAAAATGAAAAAGACGAAAGTGAGAATACATCAGTACCATCAATAGAAACCATAGAAATAATAAAAGTATTATAAGAACAAAAAAATAGGTGAAACACAATAACAATAACCAGTAAAGAAAAATGGGAGAATAGCGTGAACACAACATAAACCACTAGAAATCTAAGACAAACCCTATTGGTCTATCCTCGTACCCGGAAAGAAGTAGAAAAATGCTCAACTACCTCCTAACCTACAAGCCTAATACTCGATATCCACATTTTCCTATTAAAGGGCCATGCCTTCGGAAATCTGAAGGCACGCCTCCGGCTCTAACACCATGGTAAGAAAATAAATCTGATCTAACTCAAAAATAAATTAGCTCATGTTGTGAGGATTGTTTAAGACCTGTATAAAGAGATTACCATCTCATTCCCTCAATTTGTGAGACAGTACGACCATTTTTAAGTAGTTGCGTTGAGATTTGATTCTCCAAATTGTTGGCTGGTGGGCAGACAGTTCCAGGAACAATGGTGCTTATAAAATTGTCAACTTGAGTTGCTTCTTGATTTTATTCTATTTTTGGAATCACATAATTAGACAATAAGGATAGTCTATTTACCCTTTTCTTGAATGGTGTAGGATAAATATGGTAAATTGATTTGATTGTACTTGATTAACATTTTCAGTACGGCTCTAGCCAGTTCATGGGGACTTGTATCCGACATTATCCATCAACATGAAAATCCTAATGTTTGGTTTTTGTCATTTTCCCTGAATTTCAGTACCTGAGGAACAGCGCGGCGGTGACTATGCATGGCTGAAAGAGAGGGAGAAACCTGAGGACTTAACTGTAGTTGGAGCATTGTACAAGGGACCAAAGATAATTAAGTGATCCAAAGAGAATTTCCTATGAATGTCAACAACAGCTGAAGTGAAGCAGAAAGAGAAAGTCTCTCTCTCTCTCTCTTTCTTTTTTTTCTCTTGTTTTTCCTCCTCATTTTTTCTTTGTTTTCCTTTGGAGGGGAAAGGGGCCAATCTTCCTTCTCCTTGCGGTTGCTAATGTACATATTCAGACAGGAGGAAACAAACAACGGTCAATGCACCAAAAATGGTTGGTGAAAATTTGATAAAGTTGTGTCTTTTTTTACCTCTACATATTTCTAACATGTAGTTATCTTTTAGAATTCGCTTACATTAGTCGATTTTATGTGAATACAACCATAATAAGTTAGTGGTGACAAGTCTGTACCTTGTCGACTTTGGTTATGATGCAAAACAATTTTATCTTGGAAAAGGAAAAACCTACTTAGCACCATGTTTGCCAAAAGTATCTAGCATGGGTGGTTCTTCATGAAATTTGGTTAAGGAATTCATTTTCTCTAAGCTTTCCATGAATAAATAGTGGAGTAGTTTTTATTTAGTTTTTTTTATTACTAAGTTAACATTTTGTAACTTAAACTGAAAAAGTAATAAACTAAAAACATTGAAGTGTAAGACGTACAGCTTAATAGTTTTTTACAATTGTATTCTATAAATTGTGTGACTAAACTAAAAGTACAAATTTAAATATTTTTTTTGTTTCAATTTGTTTGGACCTTTTCTGATTACGAGACTCAAACTAAATTAATTTTTGATGCGATTTAAATTTTTTGGATTATATAATATTTAATAATTTAAAATTATTTGCAAAAAAAAATAATGAAAGAAAATCTTGTTTGACTCTTAGTTCATTATTTTCTCAAATAGGGAGTATAAAACTTTAAGGAAAATACAAAAATTTCAATCGAACTTTCACATTATCGAATGATTACCTTTTGACTAATTTTCGTATGAAATACTTTCTTGACCTTTAATGTATCATACACACGAGCCTAGCCGATCGAGTTGTATCGGACTGTCAAGATAAAAATTCGCGCGCATGGTTGTAGATGTCGAGACGCTAAAAATATTTACTTGACTTAGGAAAATTGAGTCTTTTAACCTAACATGCATGTACGTTGTTGTACACTCTACACCTAAAGAATCGAGGATATTTGAGAAAGTGCCCGCTGCAAATATATATTATTCATATTTTGAATGATCAGCCTACTACTTATTCGAATACAAGAATGAACAAAAGTAAGGATATGAGTTTTGGCCGTGGGTTATATTATGACTTTGTCGGCCGACCATACCGTTGAAAGAAGGAAGAAAACAAATAAAACTGATATTAATTCCATCATTTAAATGACATCAGTAGACCTACTAGCAATTAGCCCATTAGCGAGAATAAAACACACATGTATAAATTTTGTTCTTATACTAGTATTACTATTATTAACTTTCGTTTAAATTTGCCCTTTTCACCTTAGAAATTTATTACATGATGCAAAATCATGGGCCAGTATTGTATAGGGCAAAATTCTGCCCAATGCTGTGACCACGACCCGGGGCTAAACAATGATCGTAGTGAGGGTACGCCCCCAGAATGTCAGAGCGAAAGCGCGTTAACAAGTCTCGTCGTCCCCTCGAGGAAGCACGACTTATTTTTATATTATTTTTCTTTATTATCTCGAGGAGATCTTCCTATTATATAAAGGAAGATCCTAATGTTGTAAAAGGCAGATCCTTTTTGCTAATAGAAACTCTCTCTCTCTCTCTCTTTTTTCCGCTCAATCTCTCTCTCTACCTCATTACTCTTTGGAATACTCAATACAGAAAAAGCAATAAAAGATATTATATACATTTCTCAGTCTGATTATATTCGATTACGATTTACCTTTGATCTATTTTTAATTGTATTTGTTTGCTAAGTATTCATTAACTTTTAATTCAAACAATTTGGCGCCGTCTGTGGGGATTTCGGCAATCGAAATCATAGTTTGCACCTAGAAATCTCAAGAACAAACCACCTTCCTTCACATCCTACCGATACCAAAAATGGCAGAAAATGACGCAAGATTGAAAGCAATAGCCGGTGTCACAGCCAACCTTATTGGCCCCCTCAACGAAGCAGGTAGAAAAAACATCTTGAGCACAACACCTGGAAGCATTCAAGAGGGAGAAATCTCACCCTCTCCATCTGAAGATCTGACGATCTTGCATGAAAAAGGAGCTTCCACATCTGTGGTCAAAGAAACCCCACCCCCAGCGGTCAAGAAACTACTAGAAGAATGGTTGATGAACACCCTAGGCAGCTTACTCGAGAAATCGCCCCAAAATAACGCTAAGAACCCAGTGGCGACTGATATTGCTACCACCAGCGAACACGACACTATACGAAGAAATAACAACCACTCCAATGACCAGACCAGCGATGGCACACTTGTAGCCATCCTAAAGAAAATGGAAAAAATGGAAAGCGAAAATAAGGCACTTCAAGATCAAATGAAAGAGCATCAAGAAAGGGTAGATAAAATTCTCGGCGCCCCTAAGTTACTACCGAAGCGCGACGTGGGAATATTCGTCGAACAGCCCTATAGCGAAGAAGCTGCACCTCATCCGATTCCAAAAACCTTCAAAATGCCGCCTTACTTAAGGATATATGACGGGACGACAGACCCCGAAGACCACCTGATCCACTATGTGACCGCTGTGAAAGGTAACGATCTGTCAAAGGAACAAGTACCATCTGTACTGCTAAAAAAGTTTGGGAAAACGTTAACGGGAGGGGCGTTAACGTGGTACTCGCAGCTGCCAGCCTGGACGATATCAACATTCGAAGAAATGGCGGATAAATTCACCACCGCCCATGCAGGGGAAAAGAAAGCTGAGGCCCGAGTCAACGATGTCGTCCGGCAAACCACAGGTGAGGGACTCAGGGACTTCTTGGCCAGATTCAACAGAGTAAGGATGAGCCTACCAAACGTATCGGAAGGCATGGCAGTAACAACCTTCCAAAACGGGCTGAGCAGAGATGGTTCAAGAGAAACCAAAAAGCTACTGAGCCGACTCATGAAGTATCCCCCCACCACATGGGAGGAGATTCACAACGCCTACTGCACCGAGGTACGAGCGGACGAGGATGATCTCAACGGACCAACCCAGCGGCTCACGACGATACAGTCAGGGGATCGGCGCAGCGAAGGCCGACAGGAACAATCCTCACGTTTCAACAAAGAAAGGCACCAGCCTTACACTAGATCCTCGCATCCACCCCCACCCAGACACACAGAAGCAATGCAGTGACATGTCGCCCCACTCTGTAACGAAAGAGGTATGCCTCCTTTACTATCTACCCATAACTTTTGCGTGTCTCCTTCAAAAATAGTGTACGCACTGGAGAAGCTGGGCACAAAAGTACAATGGCCGTAGAAAATGTTATCAGACCCCGCCACAAGGAAATCAAATGTCCTATGCGAGTTCCACCAGGAACGAGGACACAAAATTGAAGACTGCATAGGGCTACGGCAGGAGGTAGTCAGAATGCTGAACCAATTATACATGAGGGAGCTGCTCAGCGATAAAGTAAAGGTAAATTTTGCACGGGGGCAGGAACAACCTCAGGGACTGCCAAAGCCACCTTCGCCAGCACGCGTCATCAATATAATTGTCGGAGGAGGCAATGATTTAGTGATCAATCATGTAAAATTCACCACCTCGCACAAATTAAAGCGAACTATCGCCCACGAACGGTATGACGACTTCGAAGAAAGTATCACCTTCGATAAGTCTGATGCCGACGGTTTGTCTTTTCCTCATTATGATGCTTTAGTCATAACTTTACGTATTGCTGACACTAACGTTAAGAGGATCATGGTTGATGACGGAAGCGGCGCTTGTATTATCCATCTAAGAGTCCTCGCTCAAATGAGGCTCGAAGATAAGATAATACCACGCTGCATAACACTAACTAGTTTTAACAATGCAGTGGAACGAACCTCCGGGAGGTATCATTGCCAATTTTAGCAGGGGGAGTTACGCTGGAAACCACTTTCCACATCATGAACCAAGAAACAGCCTACAACTCCATCATAGGACGACCATGGATACACGCCATGAGAGTAGTCCCCTCAAGCTTCTACCAAGTGATCAAGTTCCCCACCCTTTGGGGAGTGTTTAGCATTCGGGGTGAGCCGCGCACAACACAAGAGTGCTACCGAATCGCTCAAGACTGCTCACACACCAAACAGTTGAAAGGTGATAGTGCGGAGGCATAGCAATCAGCCATATCGGGGACTCAGGTCAACCTGACAACGGACGCTATAAAAGATCCGGATATCGTAGAAGCCTGCAAAGCGACGGTCGAGGATCTCGACCCGGTGTAACTGAACAGCACCGACCACACCAAGAAAGCCTACATCAGACACAGCCTCTCCGATCCATGTAAGTACCATGAATTCCTTACTAACCACGCGGATCTTTTTACTTTTTCTCATTTAGATATGCCGGGAATACCAAGAGACATCGCCACCCACAAAATGAACGTCGACCCACTATATCCACCCGTACGGCAAGTCAGAAGGAAGTTCAACGCCGCGATCAACGAGGCCATAAGCGAAGAGGTAGATAAGCTACTGGCTAACGGGTCCATAAGGGAATCAAAATATCCCTAATGGGTCGCCAACGTCGTGATGGTCAAGAAGAAAAACGGGACATGGAGGATATGCGTTGATTTTACCGACCTCAACAAAGCATGCCCAAAAGACTCATTCCCATTACCCCACATCGACCAGTTGATTGACGCCACATCTGGACATGAGCTGCTAAGCTTTCTGGATGCCTACTTCAGCTACAACCAAATCATGATGGCCGAAGAGGACCAGGAGAAAACAACATTCATCACCCACCAGGGGACGTACTGCTACAAAGTAATACCGTTCGGACTCAAAAATGCAGGGGCAACATATCAGAGACTGGTCACCAGAATGTTCAAGGAATAGCTTGGCAAGACCATGGAGGTCTACATCGACGACATGCTGGTAAAATTGGCAAGCAAAGAAGATCACCTCGATCATCTGAAAGAAGCTTTCGAGATACTGTGGCGGTATGGGATGAAATTGAACCCAGAAAAGTGCGCCTCCGCCGTAGCATCAGGAAAGTTCTTGGGTTTCCTTGTATCACAACGAGGTATCTGTTTGACTTGAAAGTTAATGAATACTTAGCAAACAAATACAATAAAAAATAGATCAAAGGTAAATCGTAATCGAATATAATCAGACCTAGAAATGTATATAATATCTTTTATTGCTTTTTATGTATTGAGTGTTCCAAAGAGTAATGAGGTAGAGAGAGAGAGATTAAGAGAAAAATATAGAGAGAGATAGAGAGAGTTTCTATTAGCAAAAAGGATCTGCGTTTTACAACATTGGGATCCTCCTTTATATAACAGGAGGATATCCTTGAGATAATAAAGAAAAATAATATAAAAATAAGTCGTGCATCCTCGAGGGGACGACGAGACTTGTTAACACGCTTTCGCTCTGACATTCTGGGGGCGTACCCTCACTACGACCATTGTTTAGACCAAGGTCGTGGTCACAACATTGGGCAGAATTTTGCCCTATATAGTTAGTCCCCCCGTTCGTTGGTGACGTACAGACATGCATCGATGGACGGATACTCGAACCGCATGTTAGGAAAATTTTGACCATATTCAAAGATGAGGATGTAAAGGGGGCGACCATTTGAACCTATTGGTATATTGGCGCGTAAAACCCCTTTTCTGCAATGATGTCACCGTATGCAGGCGTCATCCTTACACGTGTTCCCGAGGAAATGCAAAAGGTGTTCTGATGCTTGGTTTCCCGCGCTTGTTAGGGTTTTGGCTCTTCGATTACAATGCTACCCAACCCTATAAACTGGGAACGGGTTCGATTCTAACATAACTTTAGATCATTTGTGAAAAGTTTTCCGACTGTTTCAGGAAAGTGTTTCTTCTCCACAAGAACTCACAGCTTTTTGATCACGCCCAATGTATATCCTCTAATTAGGATTCTGCGGACGTTGCAAATAAAACCCAAGTATTAAGCTC
>MU697560.1:3190-16933 GCA_026770625.1 Nicotiana glauca | reverse complement strand
TCCCCGGTACGTAGCCCTCTCCCCGACTCGAGTTGTCCGCTCGGGTACACTGTCTAGAACACATACCCAGGTTTTTAACCTAGAATACCTTGGCTTCATGCCCGATCCCTAGTAGGAACGCTTATTTGCATCATGTTGCATTTGACTTAGGGGACTCAACACAGGGGTTGAGTCCGTCTAGGATAGGTAACCTGAAACGAAAAAGACTATCTTGATGCATTCCTATGTGTTACATGTTGCATTTATTCAAGGGTAAAAGGGTCATTTGGCGGACCAATGATAGTTAAGGATAAATGGCACGCCTGGTCATGCTGATCACGTTAAATAAGAAGGCTGCATGATTTTTTAGATAAGCATGATATTATTTTAATCAAAGACATGGGGAACAATTGTGGAATCCAAGAAGTCTGAATTCCCCCATGTCCCCCATGCTTCATTTTTGGGAAAAGCACATGGGGAATATTTGTGGAATCCAAGAAGTCTTGGAATTCTCTATGTCCCCCATGCCACATTTTGAAAATAAAAAAAGAAGCATGAAAATTCAAAAAGATTTTGTACTTTGTCATCATTTTTTATAAATCAGAAAATCAAAAAAAAAAAAGAAAATTCAAAAAGATTGTGTATGTTTCATCCATTTTCAAGGAAAAAAAACAAAAAATATATGTCTCTCTAAATTAGTTGTTCTCGCCCGTATCCAATCGGCAGAACTACGCTGGTTTGATTCTCACCGGATGTGAGATACGTAGGCAACCCTCATTGGGTCCAACCTCCCCTTTTTGCAAAAAATAGCCAAAAATGTCAAATTCTAATTTTGTTATAAATAAGTCGGGTGATGTCGTCCTTATTAAATATAGCTGAATGTTCCCGAAAGGGACGCCGGAAGGCTGACTTTGCATAAACAACCACTTTTGGGTCATTTTTTAGATTTTGGCCGGTTGACCCACATAACCTTAAAATCTTCGTCCCCGAGGCGCTGGAAGGTCGTGTTTGCAATATCGGGTTTCATTTTGAAAAACAAGAAAAAAAATCATCATATAAGTCGAGTGACGCCGTTTTGTCGAGAATGGCCAAATGATCCCGAAAGGGACGCTGGAAGGCTGACTTGGCATAAACAGCCACCTTTGGTCATTTTTTAGAATTTGGCCGATTGGCCCATACAGCCTTAAAATCTTCGTCCCCAAGGTGCTGAAAGGTCGTGTTTGCAATACCGGGTCATTTATTTTAATTTAGAAAACAAGAAAAAGAGTCTTGAATAAATTAGGTGATGTCATTTGTCAAAAATAGCCGAATGTTCCCGAAAGGGACGCCGGAAGGCTGACTTTGCATAAACAGCTGCCCTTGGTCATTTTTAGGGTTTTTGACTGGTTAGCCCACACAGCTTTAAAATCTTCATCCCCGAGGTGCTGAAAGGTCGTGTTTGCAAAACCAGGTCTTTTGTTTAATTTGAAAAAAAAGTCAAGGGGAAAGTGAACGCCGTTATGATTTTGGTCAAAATAAGCCGATCCAGCTTCGGCAGTGTATTAAACTGTTCTTGCCAAAATAGCCTTAGAATATCTTTCAGTTGTCGAATGGCTGTTTTCGTAAAAGAACGGACAAGTTTGTAAAAGTGTCATAAAATGATCCTTTCCGGCCTCAAAATTCATGTGAAATTGGGAAGGGGCCACGCTTGCAAAAACAACCATTTGGTTAAAATTGGCAGATAGGGAAGGAATTTGTCAGTTTGGCTTTAAGTTTGTATTTCTTAGAGTAGGCGGGTTGTTCGAATTTCGGATCTGTATTTCGTCAAAGCATAAGCCTGTTAGTTTGGTCGGCTTTTAAACTTTTGTTTTAAATCAAAATTTATTTTTAATATGAAAAACTAAAAATTCCAAAAAAAATGTTTTATTGTTGTTTGCCGTGTATTTGCGCGAACTACGCAAGGTCTGATTCATGTGGGGTCATGATACGTAGGCAATCTCCATAAGATTCAACCACGACCAAAAAGCAAAAAAAAATTGAAAAATAGAAAAGAAAAAAATGAAATGAAAAAGAAAAAAAGTTTTGATAATAATAAGGACTGACTGAGTCCACAAAAAAAAAGATGTTGTTAACAATAAGGACCGACGGAGTCCATTCTAACATGTTTTGTTTTGAATTATAATGAAAGTTGAGGTGGTTGGTTGTGGTTCCCAAAATAACTTTTCCCTGCAACGCAAAGGCAAAAGGATAATGGCAGAGAACCTCAGAACTGAAAGCAGTTGGCTGAACAGGACACTGGCTGGGCTGATGAAGCGATTTATTAAGAACAATGGGATGAATACAACGTGAAGGTCCTAATATTGTTGATGCATAAGTCAATAGCTAAGATATTGAGCTTGGCAATTGTAAAGACGCTCCATCTCTTGGTCAACCAGAGTGGAGTTTTTGGTGGCTTATTTTGGTGTCATTTCTGTCGTCCAGATTATTTCAGGGTTATAATCTGGATATTGTCTTGTAACTCAAACCCTTCTATCATTCTATTTTGTCTCGTTTTCTGTTGGTCGTAATACCTCATTTAGTATTGTCTAAATTTGTTCCAAGGGTTGTACCCCAGTTTATTGTGCTTGTTTTGTTGTACCAACTCTTTCCTATTCCGTCTAATACAATTCTCTTTCTTCCGTTATTTCTAGTCATTTTTCTTTGATTTAAGTCTTTCCTCTTTATAGTCCTTTTTTCCGTCAACTCTAGTGACATGGCATGCGCACGTAATTTTGGCATAATCTTAAAAGTTAATCATGAAGCAATTGAAAGATGATCGGGATATTTAAAGGAAATAAGAATGGTTTGAGATTATTTGGAGCCCGAGTCATGTGAAATTGGGGCAAGTTAAAAGAAAACCATTAAAGTCAAGTTTGCCATGTTGTCCTGGGGGGTCGTTCATAATAATGAAAATGAGAGTGTTTCCCAACAGTGCTTTGAAGATATGACGAATGTTAATCGTGTTGTTTGCACTTGCATGTTTTGAAGATTGGAATGACAAAGGCATTTTGTTCTGCTATCCAAACACTTTTTCCTTCGTTAACCCTTTGAGCCTTATTTATTTTCTTTCATACCCCTCCTTCGGAATCAGTA
Source organism: Nicotiana glauca (assembly GCA_026770625.1). NCBI lineage: Eukaryota > Viridiplantae > Streptophyta > Magnoliopsida > Solanales > Solanaceae > Nicotiana > Nicotiana glauca. The sequence goes on along the minus strand of MU697560.1, from coordinate 13,843 downwards.
GCAAAAATTAGAAACACAAACGGGGAAGATAAAGAAAAAAAAAAGAGAAAGAAAACAACAAAAACAACAAAAGAAAGAGAAAATAAAAAATGAAAAGGGAAACTAGAACAACGAGGAATTAGGAACTACGTTTGACCTGATTCCTCAAAGAGGATACGTAGGCGCTTCACAGCTTGGTCATAGTGTAAAATAAAAATTAAAAATCCCCAAGCAAGAAACTGGGGTAAAGGTTGTATTTTTTGTAAAGAAATCTAATTCCGAAGGTTGTAAATTTTGAACCCAAATTGTGTTGTTTTTTTAGCCTTTAAATACCCTTTCGTTCTAGCCCTATCCAAATCCCACATTACGGTCCAAAGAAAGACCTTTTGACAATCTTCAAAAGAGGCCAAGTCAGGAAAATGAGAGAGTCTTACCAGAACATAACACTCTGATTACCAGCAGAAAAGACTCTGATCCCCAACAGAAAAGAAATATGAGAGAGTCTTAGCGGTAACACCCCCAATCCCCAGCTAAGAATAAATAAATAAATAAAATGAGAGAGTCTTATCGGTGAAAACTTTCACAGGCACCATGAGGCGATTGTAAGCTGAGAGAAATCAAAATGAGAGAGACTTGATAGTGAAAACCTTCGGGCACTACAAGTCGAACAAAGGGTGAGAATCAGATGGGGAATCACCAAACGAAGATCTTGAAAGACAATTGACGACGGAGGATAGGCCATATGTGCATGTCATGACCATTAGAGTCGGTATCCACGTTTGATAGGGTTTTATTTTATAGTTTCTCTTGTTATAGAGTCATCCTTTTCTTTGTCTTCTATTTTTGTTTCCTTTTATCTTTTTCCTTTCATCAAAAATTCCCTAGTAGAGTCTGTCTGGCCAGAACAAGTTAAAAATGACTTCAAAATTTGCCATCAGCTTTGCAATGATGCAAGATGGAATCTGATTGGTACATCCAAGTGGTATAAGGCAGGAGGGAACAAACGCAGAGGCCAATATCTAGAAGGATATTCCCCAGCAAGAGGAAATTGACAAAGGGATGGATCAGTGTCAAGGAGGATATCTCCAGCAAAAAGCGAAGGTTAATGACCTCAAGGCCAAAGCCAATGAGACTCAAAGGTCGGGGAAATGCTCGTTCCCAAGATATGCCACAAAAGAAGGGGGGACCTCCAGCAGAAAAGGTATTTCCAGTGACAAGGATGAACAAAGAAAATGGTTCATCAGTAAAACATGCAAGATCCTCAAGCAGGGTCACTGTCATAGGAATTTGGGTGGTCATGATACAAGTGGAAAACAACGGTGAAAGGCTTGTGAATAAAGAGTCGTCAAGGAGGGCGGGGAAGCAAGAAAGGGAAAAACTATCCCCAGCAGGAATATCATCCCCAGCAAATAATAACATCCCCAGCAAGTTTTGACAATGAAACACAGAGCAGGGAAAGAGGAGGAGAACCATCCCCAGCAGGAGCATCACAATCAACCACCGTGTTTTAAACTAACAAGTTTTCTTTGATTTGAAACAGGAAAAAGGAAATGGCATTGATGGAAAGGCATGCCACATGTAAGATTATCAAACTGGGGCAGAAAATTTTCCTTTCATTTTGAAAAATTTCTGGAAGACAGGTATCCGCTTAGGGAAGGAGAAAGATAACACCAGTTTTAAGGGAAGTGGTCTTTGAACCGATGTTATCCCAAGCAATGTTGAAAGAAAGAAAACAACAAGTTTCAATGAATGGAGTTGTATCCCCAGCGGACGAAACAAAAGGACGAAACTGGTGTTCAGATAAGGCAAAAGGCCAGTGTCATCCGTAGCAGCTTCCAGAAGAATGAAGCAGCGATTTTGAAGGAATAAAATTCCCCCAGCAGAGCTATCCTCAACAACGTTATCCTTAGCTGATAACATTTTTATGCCCAGCAGTGTTGGGAGAAAATAAAAATAAAAGAACGTAGTTTTGAAAAAAAAAGAGAATAAGAAAAGAAAAAGAAAAGGAAAGGGAAGAAAGGAGATTCCCTAGCAGTATTATCCCCAGCAGGTAAGTAATTAATTCCCCATCAGTTTCTAGGGAAGACAACACAAGTTTTGAAGGAAGCGGTTCTGAAGGAAGGAAATGGCTTAGGAGGTAAAGAAGGACAACAGTAATAGAATGCAGATAATGTAAGTTGTTGAAGTCGGGGGCCCGCCCGTAGAACAAAGGCGTTACCTTTTTAAATTGTTGAAATCAGGTGCCCGCTTGAATAATGGAATGGAGTTTTACTTTAAGTTTTAATTAAAGTTTTAAATTATGGTTGAAGTCAGGTGCCCGCCTGAAGAACGGAATGGCGTTTTACTTTAAGTTTTAATTGAAGTTTTTGATGAAGTCAGGTGCCCGCCTGAAGAACGGAATGGCGTTGTTTTAAGTTTTAATTGAAGTTTTAAATTACTATTGAAGTCAGGTGCCCCCCTGAAGAACGGAAAGGCGTTATTTTTTAAACTGCATTTGAACTTTTTAAATTATAGTTGAAGTCAGGTGCCCGCCTGAAGAACGGAATGGCGTTTTTCTTTAAGTTTTAATTGAAGTTTTTGATGAAGTCAGGTGCCCGCCAGAAGAACGGAATGGCATTGTTTTAAGTTTTAATTGAAGTTTTTGATGAAGTCAGGTGCCCGCCTGAAGAATGGAATGGTGTTGTTTTAAGTTTTAATTGAAGTTTTAAATTATTATTAAAGTCATTTGCCCCCCTGAAGAACGGAAAGGCGTTATTTTTTAAACTGCATTAGAACTTTTTAGGTGCCCGCCTGAAGAACGGAATGGCATTTTACTTTAAGTTTTAATTGAAGTTTTTGATGAGGTCAGGTGCCCCCCCTGAAGAACGGAAAGGCGTTGTCTTTTAAGTTTTATTAAAGTTTTAAATTATTGTTGAAGTCAGGTACCCGCCTGAAGAACGGAATGGCGTTATTTTTTAAACTGCATTTTGAAATTTTAAATTATAATTGAGGTCAGGTGCCCCCCTTGAAGAACGGAAAGGCATTGTCTTTCAAGTTTCATTAAAGTTTTAAATTATAATTGAGGTCAGGTGCCCGCCTGAAGAACGGAATGGCTTTTACTTTAAGTTTTAATTAAAGTATTAAATTATTGTTGAAAATTTTAATTACAGTTGAGATCAGGTGCCCGCCTGAAGAACGGAATGGCGTTTTACTTTAAGTTTTAATTAAAATTTTAAATTATTGATTGAAAATTTTAATTACAGTTGAGGTCAGGTGTCCGCCTGAAGAACAGAATGGCGTTGTTTTAAGTTTTAATTAAAGTTTTAAATTATTGTTGAAGTCAGGTGCCCGCCTGAAGAATGGAATGACGTTGTTTTAAGTTTTAATTAATGTTTTTAAATTACAGTTGAGGTCAGGTGCCCCCTTGAAGAACACAAAGGCGTTGCTTTGAGTTTTAATTGAAATTTTAAATTATAGTTAAGATCAAGCGCCCACCTGGAGAACAAGGGAATACATTTCAAGTTCAGTAGTCAGGCGCCCACTTGGAGAACAAGGGAATACATTTCAAGTTCAGCAATCAGGCGCCTACCTGGAGAACAAGGGAATACATTTCAAGTTCAGCAATCAGGCACCCACCTGCAGAACAAGGGAATACATTTCAAGTTCAGCAATCAGGCGCCCACCTGGAGAACAAGGGAATACATCCCAGTCTTTACATTTCAAGTGTGGAAGTTAGTAGCCCGCCAGGAGAGCGAAAGGTTACAAAAAAAAATCCCTAGCATAAATCCAAATTCAGAAATCAAAAGGAAGATAGTGATGGTCGGTTCAAGCTTCGAAGAAAATAATGCGAAGCCCACAAGAAGGAAATAAACAATCCAAGTTCGGCAATCAAGGGAGGCCGACGAGTCAAGTCAAAAGATAGAAACATCAGAGGAAGCAGTCAACAAGAAAGCAAGGTGACAAGAGCAAGCCTGAAGATCTAGATAAAATTTGTAATTCATAGACTAGTTTAGTCTCGCTTCTTATTTTCTGTTTAGCACGGTGTAATAAGGAGATCGGTAAGCAATAGCCGCATGTCACGACCCAAATCCCAAACCCGGTCGTGATGGCGCCTCTCGTGAAGACAAGGTCATCCAACAAAACAAATGCTTCCTTTTTAACAGTTATTTAACATTTATAAATCTAAAACATGATTAGCATAATCAAAAGCGCGGAAAATAACGATAACAACTGGGAACCATCCCGTCACAGCCCGACATCGGGGTGTCACTAGTCATGAGCTACTACAGAGTTCAGTAAAGTACTACAAGTCTGGAAATATGAACAAAGTCTGAAAGTAATATGAACAACATAAAATAAGGGAGAAGATCCGGTGCCGCGGACGCTAGCGGTCACCTGGCTCTACTATGATAACAAATCTTCAATCAGCTCAAAACCCGCTACTGGGTGCTCAAGTACCTGCATCTGCACACGAGGTGCAGGGAGTAAAGTGAGTACTTCCAATTGAGTGGTAATAAGAGTAAATAATAACTGAGCGGCAAGAAATCACGTAAGAGCACACCAGCATGCAATACGGGACATCACAACTTTTTTGAAGGAAACAGTAAGTCCGGGAAAAATCCTTTTAGAAAATATCCAGCTCAGTTTAAAACTTCTTTTAGAAATGATCTTTTCAACGGTCGCGAATATATTTTCAAAACAATTTGTGACACTATGCACAGAAATCCACCCCTCGGGCAATATCCTTTTTCCAGGTCAGCCACTCGGGCCCCCAACGGTCAATGATCAGATAGTACCAGCACAGTAGATAAATATCTCAAGAAATATCACAACAACAACAAACAATGAACAAATGCATGAATGCAATGCAATGCATATGATGGTACATTCCAGTACCCACTGCGGCGTGCAGCCCGAGCCATCCATATTTGTTTATCGTCGATGGCGCTCACTGGGGGATTGTACAGACTCCGGGAGGGGCCCCTTACGGCCCAAGCGCAATGTCAAGCCATATCGTGGCATCAATCAAATCCTGGCCAGTCATTGTTACCTGGCCAAGTGGATACCCGCGCTCACTGTGGGTGTGCAGACTCCGGAGGGGCTCCTACAGCCCAAGCACAATATCTTGGTCAGTCATTATTACCTTAACGGTCAGCCATTGTTACCTGACAAATTTATATCACACAGTGTCATTGCTACCACTGTTCCAAGTATATATTATAGTGTCATTGATACCACTGTTTCAAGTATAACATACAGTGTCATTGTTACCACTGTTTCAAGTATATATTGCAGTGTCATTGTTACCACTGTTTCAAGTATATATTATAGTGTCATTGTTACCATTGTTTCAAGTATAACATACAGTGTCATTGTTACCACTGTTTCAAGTATAACATACAGTGTCATTGTTACCACTGTTTCAAGTATAACATACAGTGTCATTGTTACCACTGTTTCAAGTATAACATACAGTGTCATTGTTACCACTGTTTCAAGTATAACATACAGTGTCATTGTTACCACTGTTTCAAGTATAACATACAGTGTCATTGTTACCACTGTTTCAAGTATAACATACAGTGTCATTGTTACCACTGTTTCAAGTATAACATACAGTGTCATTGTTACCACTGTTTCAAGTATAACATACAGTGTCATTGTTACCACTGTTTCAAGTATAACATACAGTGTCATTGTTACCACTGTTTCAAGTATAACATACAGTGTCATTGTTACCACTGTTTCAAGTATAACATACAGTGTCATTGTTACCACTGTTTCAAGTATAACATACAGTGTCATTGTTACCACTGTTTCAAGTATAACATACAGTGTCATTGTTACCACTGTTTCAAGTATAACATACAGTGTCATTGTTACCACTGTTTCAAGTATAACATACAGTGTCATTGTTACCACTGTTTCAAGTATAACATACAGTGTCATTGTTACCACTGTTTCAAGTATAACATACAGTGTCATTGTTACCACTGTTTCAAGTATAACATACAGTGTCATTGTTACCACTGTTTCAAGTATAACATACAGTGTCATTGTTACCACTGTTTCAAGTATAACATACAGTGTCATTGTTACCACTGTTTCAAGTATAACATACAGTGTCATTGTTACCACTGTTTCAAGTATAACATACAGTGTCATTGTTACCACTGTTTCAAGTATAACATACAGTGTCATTGTTACCACTGTTTCAAGTATAACATACAGTGTCATTGTTACCACTGTTTCAAGTATAACATACAGTGTCATTGTTACCACTGTTTCAAGTATAACATACAGTGTCATTGTTACCACTGTTTCAAGTATAACATACAGTGTCATTGTTACCACTGTTTCAAGTATAACATACAGTGTCATTGTTACCACTGTTTCAAGTATAACATACAGTGTCATTGTTACCACTGTTTCAAGTATAACATACAGTGTCATTGTTACCACTGTTTCAAGTATAACATACAGTGTCATTGTTACCACTGTTTCAAGTATAACATACAGTGTCATTGTTACCACTGTTTCAAGTATAACATACAGTGTCATTGTTACCACTGTTTCAAGTATAACATACAGTGTCATTGTTACCACTGTTTCAAGTATAACATACAGTGTCATTGTTACCACTGTTTCAAGTATAACATACAGTGTCATTGTTACCACTGTTTCAAGTATAACATACAGTGTCATTGTTACCACTGTTTCAAGTATAACATACAGTGTCATTGTTACCACTGTTTCAAGTATAACATACAGTGTCATTGTTACCACTGTTTCAAGTATAACATACAGTGTCATTGTTACCACTGTTTCAAGTATAACATACAGTGTCATTGTTACCACTGTTTCAAGTATAACATACAGTGTCATTGTTACCACTGTTTCAAGTATAACATACAGTGTCATTGTTACCACTGTTTCAAGTATAACATACAGTGTCATTGTTACCACTGTTTCAAGTATAACATACAGTGTCATTGTTACCACTGTTTCAAGTATAACATACAGTGTCATTGTTACCACTGTTTCAAGTATAACATACAGTGTCATTGTTACCACTGTTTCAAGTATAACATACAGTGTCATTGTTACCACTGTTTCAAGTATAACATACAGTGTCATTGTTACCACTGTTTCAAGTATAACATACAGTGTCATTGTTACCACTGTTTCAAGTATAACATACAGTGTCATTGTTACCACTGTTTCAAGTATAACATACAGTGTCATTGTTACCACTGTTTCAAGTATAACATACAGTGTCATTGTTACCACTGTTTCAAGTATAACATACAGTGTCATTGTTACCACTGTTTCAAGTATAACATACAGTGTCATTGTTACCACTGTTTCAAGTATAACATACAGTGTCATTGTTACCACTGTTTCAAGTATAACATACAGTGTCATTGTTACCACTGTTTCAAGTATAACATACAGTGTCATTGTTACCACTGTTTCAAGTATAACATACAGTGTCATTGTTACCACTGTTTCAAGTATAACATACAGTGTCATTGTTACCACTGTTTCAAGTATAACATACAGTGTCATTGTTACCACTGTTTCAAGTATAACATACAGTGTCATTGTTACCACTGTTTCAAGTATAACATACAGTGTCATTGTTACCACTGTTTCAAGTATAACATACAGTGTCATTGTTACCACTGTTTCAAGTATAACATACAGTGTCATTGTTACCACTGTTTCAAGTATAACATACAGTGTCATTGTTACCACTGTTTCAAGTATAACATACAGTGTCATTGTTACCACTGTTTCAAGTATAACATACAGTGTCATTGTTACCACTGTTTCAAGTATAACATACAGTGTCATTGTTACCACTGTTTCAAGTATAACATACAGTGTCATTGTTACCACTGTTTCAAGTATAACATACAGTGTCATTGTTACCACTGTTTCAAGTATAACATACAGTGTCATTGTTACCACTGTTTCAAGTCACTTTATAATCAGTCCAGAAAATAATATAGTAAGCCCCTTGGGCATTTACAAAATAGAAGTTTCCATCCCGAAATACATTTAAAATGTCATTTAAGTTTCCAACGCTTAGAATTATGGCTGAGTTTGCAAAACAATATTTAAAACCTTGGACTGAAATTAAATGATATGCAATATCATGCTATGTAGCAATATCAATCCTCGAAGGATTTTACAAGTCGGCACAAGGCCCCAAACATAGCAATCAACTCAAATTATGATGATAACAAGTAATTTCAGTCAAATACGCAGTAAAATCAATAACCAGGACGGAACAAGTCACAATCCCCAACGGTGCTCTACCCCATGCTCATATCCGGCGTGCAAGTCACCTCAATACGACACTATGATGTGCAAATCCGGGGTTTCAAACCCTCAGGATATCATTTACAAGTATTACTCACCTCGAACCGGTGAAATCTCTAGCTCGCGACGCCTTTTCCACTCAAACTGGCCTTCACGCGCGTCAAATCTATCCAAAATCAGAGCGAATACATCACAATATGGAAATGAGACAATACCCAATCGAAAAGAATCGAAAAATATCGAAATTCATGAAATTTGCAAAACCCGAGCCCCGGGCTCACATCTCGAAAAATTATAAAATTAACATAAACGGATTCCTTATCTCGCCATGAGTCCGTACATACCAAGAACACCCAAATCAGACCACAAATGGCCCTTCAAATCCCAAATTGAGAATTTCAATCTCAAGCCCTAATTTCTTATAATTTGGCTATATTTTCATGAATTTCAAGGATGATTTCACGATAAAATCATGTATTTAGTTCATAGGACTTACCTCCAATCACTTCCCGTCAAAACCCCTTCAATTCCCGTCCAAAAGCTCTCAAGAATGACCAAAAATGGTGGAAAAATGGGTTGGGTTCGCGGATGAAATGTTTTTAACATTCTGTCCGGGTACTGCAGCTAACACTATGCGATCGCATTAGAGCTCCTGCGATCGCATAGAACAAAATTCTCGGGCACTGTAAAAATCCTGGGTACTGTAGCTAACACTATGCGATCGCATTAGAGCATTGCGATCGCATAGAACAAATTTCCAGGGTCTCAAATTACTCTATGCGATCGCAACACTCCCTATGCGATTGCAGAGCACAACCAAACAGCCCCCATAATTCCTTTTATGCGATCGCATGAAACTCTCTGCGATCGCATAGAACAAAAGTTCTCTGCAATTTTTCTACTGCATTTTTCAACTCAAAAATTCCCGTTAGCCATCCGAAATCACCCCGAGGCCCCCGGGACCTCAACCAAAAATACCCATACATCCTATAACGTTAATCCAACTTGTTCCAATCACAAAAATACATCCAACAACACTAAAACCATCAAATTACATTGGATTCAAGCCTAAGTTTCTTCAAAACTTTCGAAATGCATATTCGATCAAAAACCCGACCAAACGATGTCCGAATGACCTGAAAATTTTCACACATACCCAAAATAACCCAACGAAGCTACAACAACTCTCAGAATTCCATTCCGACCCTCGAATCAAAATCTCGCCTATTAACCGGAATTCGCCAAAATACTAACCTCGCCAAAATAGGCTAACTTCTTCACCGGACCTCCAAAATTACTTCCGATTGCGCTCCTAAGCATTAAATCATCACACGGAGCTAACCGAATCATCGAAATTCGATTCCGAGCTCTCTAACTCACAAGTCAACATCCGGTTGACTTTTTCAAACTAGTTCTTCCTTAAAGAGACTAATTGTCTCATTTCTTATCAAAATCACTCCAAATAAATTCTAACGCACCCAATACCGATAATGAAACATAAGAAGGCAGGAAATAGGAAGAACGGGGTAGTAACTAACGAGACGACGGGTCAGGTCGTCACAATCTCCCCAACTTAAACAAACGCTCGTCCTCGAGCGTACCCAGAGTTGTTCTAGAAGTCCACCAATAGCTGAATAACTTTAACATGCATATACTCAGGGATGACCCCACGTCACCCTATCTAGCATAGGCCCGCTAACACAACATAGCTGAATTTTCGCAATCCACCTGGTCCATAAACCATAGAACCATACTTCACTTTCCGAAATCTTATACAAGATCAGAACCTCACACCTTTATACTGAGAATAAGCCCGAAAAAGCTGTAACAACCCCATACCTGCAACCTCAGCTGCAATCATATGATATACCATATAACTCAACACATGCAGCGATAACTTCCATTCACAACAGCTGCCCACGATAACTAAATATCGATAGAAAACCTCTTGTTAGATAAAGTTTCATTCCAACTCTTTTCATATACTACCGATGATAAATAGAACACACAATAAACCATAACCATTTCTCAAATCAACCATTCATGAGGCCATTTCTCCCCTGGCAATTACCATAACAAATTTTTGAACTGAACCTCAATATTTACCCTTCAAACATGCTGAAATCAAATCTGTTTATATTCATTAGTGATCCCCACGATCTCCCTTAACCAAATATACCATCCTGGTGACATGACACAATCAATACGGCCTAAGCCACAACTTGCATAATACGCGCACCAATAAGAAATGCATCCGAAAAGTCCCTTAATACCGGAACGGGATCAATGATAGCAACCTCTGCACTGACATCCACCACAAGTGCCCAATTAAGAAAGCACTCCTTCCCAGCTGTCCGCTGGTTCTTT
>MU697555.1:121364-138437 GCA_026770625.1 Nicotiana glauca | reverse complement strand
GATGCTCCGGAGATATCATGGTGACCCATCGCACGTGTTGGATTTCAGTTCAGTCCAGCTGGACAAGGATCTATCTTATGTAGAGGAGCCAGTGGCCATTTTGGATAGACAGATCAGAAAGTTGAGGTCAAAGAACATTACTTTAGTGAGGGTCCAGTGACGGGGTCAGCCGGCCGAGGAGGCGACTTGGGAGACCGAGCGGGATATGCGCAGCCAGTACCCTCATCTTTTTGTTACTTCAGGTATGTTCTCTATGCTCGTTCGAGGACGAACGAATGTTTAAGTGTAGGAGGATGTAACGACCCGGCCGATCATTTTTGGAATTTACGCCCCGATCCCCCATTAACTGCTTTCCCTAAGTTCATTTATGCTATTTTGGTTTGCCGGGCCGTTCGGTATTAGAATTCGGAGTGTTTTGGGACACTTAGTCCCTAAATGAGAGTTTAAGAGTTTAAAAATGGTTGTATTCGGAAAAGTTTGAAGACAACCTTGGAATGGAAATCCGATGGTTCCGTTAGCTCCGTTAGATGATTTTGGGGTTGGGAGCGTGTTTGGAATGTTATTTGGAGGTCCGTAGCTCATTTAGGCTTAAAATGTCAAAGTTTGAACTTTTGAAGTTTCCGGTCCGACAGTGAGTTTTTGATCCGAGGGTTGGATTTGAATTTCGGAAGCTGCTGTAGCTCCGTCATGTCATTTGGGATGTGTGTGCAAAATTTCAGGTCATTCGGACGAGGTTTGGTTAGGTTTTTGATCGAAAGCGTATTTGGTTAAAATTTGAAGTTCTTAGGCTTGATTCCTTTATTTAATCGGGTTTCCGGAGTTGTTTGGGTTTTTTTAGGATTGGTACAAGTTCGAATAAGGTATTAGGTGGTACTGGTGCTTTTGGTTGGGGTCCCGGGATGATTTCGGATGCTCAACGGGTTAGTTTTGGAAGTTACAAGGAAAAATTGCAACATGCTTCTGTTGTTTTCGCTTTTGCGTCTTAGGAACTGCAGAAGCGGCCTTTGCGCCGCAGAAGCGAGATCGCCCCTTTTCCTCCGAGATCGCAGAAGTGGGACCGCTGGAGCGGTCATGTGTCCGCAAAAGCAGAATTTCCCCCTTTAATGAGAAACCGCAGAAGCGGTTATTCTGCCGCTTAGGCGGGACAGCAGAAGCGGTCCCTTGTCCGCAGAAGCGGAAATGTCCGGGCAGAAATAGGAAATATCGAGGGTTTAATTTCATAAGTTTGAAAATCAATTTTGAGCTCGGGCAAGGGCGATTCTGAGAGGATTTTGAAGAGGAGATTATTGGGTAACATTTCTATGATCCTTTCTAGTTATATTCCATCATTTAGTAGTTAAATCCACCTTTTAAATTCGAATTAAGGATCAAAAAATGGAAGAAATTGGGTGAAAGTTCATTGACTAAACTATTGGGTTTTGAGGGGGCATTTGACCTCCGATTTCTGAGATTTTTATATGGTTAGACTCGTGAGAGTACGAGGTTTCTGAAAACGTAAAAATTATTCGATTTCGAGACGTTGGATGGAGGGGTGTTTTGGTCATTTTACCTATTTTTATGCCCTAGACTTTATTTTAATAGTGGAATCAGTTGTTTGCAATATTATTTACAATATATAATTGGTTTGAATAGATTTCGGCCACTCGGAGTCGGATACTCGTGGCAAGGGCATCGTTCCCTAGTTGTTTTCGCACCGGTTTGAGGTAAGTGGCTTGTCTAACCTTGTGTGGGGGACCTCTCCCCTTAGGACTTCTTATGTGCTGATTTAAATGCCTTGTACGTGAGGTAACGAGCGTGTACTTGTGCTAATTGTTGAAAAACCCACTTTACTTGAATTGTTTAAAATGTGTTTCTCTGTTATTTGACTGATTTCAATGCAAGATTTAATTTGTGTCAGTTAGAGAAGTATGACTAGATAGAACTAATTACTTAATTGCCTTAATTGAAATTATGTGAAGCATGTTAGGCCAGAATTTAACTGTTACTTGTATTTGTGTACCTCATTCTCTGAATATTCTCCTGTTTTGGTTGCGCTTTTACATTGGGACTACGGATTCAATTCCCGGGAGATCCTTTACTACTGATATGATGGACTACGTGTTCAATACCCGGGAGATCCTTTGCTACTAATATGATGGACTACAGGTCCAATTCCCCGGAGATCCTTTGCTACTGATATGATGGACTACGGGTTCAATTCCCAGGAGATCCTTTGTTGTTGATATGATGGACTACGGGTTCAATTCCCGGAAGATCCTTTGCTATTGATAAGGTGGACTACGGGTTCGATTCCCGGGAGATCCTAGATATTTAAATGTGATGGACTTCGGGTTCAATTCCCGGGAGATTATTGTTATTATGTTTATTCTCAGTAGGGCCCTGACCTTCCTCGTAACTACTCAACCGAGGTTAGGCTTGGCACTTACTGAGTACCTTTGTGGTGTACTCATGCCTCTTCTGCGCATATTTTTCATGTGCAGATCCAGGTACTTATGGTCGGACATACTATCAGTGATCTAGGTGCTATATTCGGAGACTTGAGGTATATTCTGCCGCGTTCGCAGACCGAAGAGTCTCCTTCTACTCTATCTTGTAGCTAGCAGTTCCATTTCATGTATTCAGTTGTTGTAGACATTTCCGGATATTAGAGCCGTAACTTATGTTTCTCTTAGCCTGTGTTGCCCGTGGGTTTTCGGGTCTTTGGGAGAGTTTTAAAATGCTTAGTGTCAAAGTGTATGTGCCAGGCGGCAATTATATACATTATTATGTTATTCAGTTTTGATTACAAATTCCGTAAATTGTTACTACTTCTGCAACATGTTAGGCTTATCTGGTCGCGAAGACTGGGTGCCGTCATGACGTGTTCACAATTGGTGAACTAGGGTCGTGACTGTTTTAATTTTGTTTGTCTATTTTGTTCATTTCCTTTTAGTTATTGTGTGTTCCTCATTTAGGCTGTTTATTTTAAAATCGGTAAACTCTTTAAATTTTTTGATTTTTATTAGTTTAATCTTGATTTGATTGTTGTTTTGTTTTTGTTAGTTTATACGTTAAGGTTTTAGTTTAATTTTGATTTGTTTAAGCATTAGTTTAATTGGATTTTCTGTTAGTTTTTGCTTTGATTTCTAAGTTTGTTCTGTTAGTTTAATTTTTGTTTCAAATCCGTTTTGTATCAGTCTTGATATTCTTTAATCGATCCTATTTGGGCACTGTTTGATTAATAATTCTGTATTGATGTTATTAGTTAGTTTAATTAGTTTAGTTTAGTTCATTTCAATTTTATCAATAATTGTCCTTTAGCCAGTGTTTGTTTTCAAATAATCCTTAGGTTTAGGTTAGATTGATTTGGATATAGCTGATTTGGTTAACAGACTAACCAACCTTGGTTAGTTTGAACTTGGGTTAGCTAGTCTTTAGGGTTAGCTTGGTTGATTTGGTAATTTCAGTTGTTAAAAGGGTAATTTGGACACTTCAAAGAGAAAGAATCTTGTGGTAACTGAATAGAACACCTTAGACTCTTCTAGAAGAGGGCCTCAATTGTAATTTCAGGAACTTAGGGTAATAACTTAGGCAACAAGTCAAAACTTTAGGACTAATGAACAAAATCTAAAAATAAAAAGGGGGGAAAATGAGCGAATGAGTTCTAGAAGCTTCCTCCCCCTTTCCTGCCTATAAAAGGCAGTCTTCATTCCTTCTTTCACAAGGTTTTCAATCTGAAAATTTCCCTAAAAACTCCCTGCCTCAAAAATTCCCACCAAAAATACTTTCTGCAAGTTGTGAAGCTCTGAAATTTGAATTTCAAATTCAAAAGCCAAATCTGCAATTTAGAGTAGAAAATCCTTTTTTTTAGATCTTAAATCTACAGAAAACTTCCAAAAATATTGTTTTATTAAAGCTCTTTTTCAAAATAGTTCAAACTCCAGTTATTAGCTAGATTTTCAGGCTGAAATAAGATGAAAATGGCATGTGTTTTAGTTGCTAAAATCTTCTGAGTGTTCCTGGGTGCAATTTCAAGTAGATTTGGGTTTATTCAAGTGTGTTTGGTTGATTGTTGGTGTTGTTCTTCCATTATTCCACTCTGTACTGGTTTTGATATTGTTTCCTGGGCTATTGAATCTATTTCTGGGCTGTTGTTTTGTCATTTGATCGTTACTGTTGCTGATCCTCTTCGTTTCTATCTCATTGTAATTCCAGGTACATTCTAGCCTCAAATGATATGTGACACTGTGATCAACTTATGCGGAAACTTTTGAAATCCAATGCTGATTAAAGGAATTTATATGAATGTTGCTGTATATAGTTCTAGTGACATGTGAAGATGTTTACATGTATTTTATTCTACAGTTTGATTGTTAGAACATAGTACGACCTTAAATTGGTTTTGTAATTGAACTCTATGGACTGTCTAGTATGATAGCGATTTTGACTGTGAGTTTGGTTGTTAAATTAGTTTGAGGTTTAAGCTTTGGATTAATATGTGGACTAAAACAATAAAATAGGTCTTATGTAGTTCTACATAATCAGTTAGTTTGGTTTATGATCATACCTGTGTTGAAATCGATTCCAGAACAAGTGAATTACAATTTGATTTCAGCATTTATAGTATAGTTATATGTTAATTGATGATCTGTGAGATGTTTATATTTTATTGTAGTTTCAGCATTTAGAATGATAGACATTAACTGAAAAATAAACCGGAATTGTATGATCACTTTTTTAAATCAGCCTGCCTTTTTGATATGAATTAGTTATACCTTTTGCCTTTGCGCACTTAGCAGGCCCTGAGCAAAATTAACATTAAAGTTGGGCTCACTATGAGCCCACCTCCCTTCACTTCGAACCAGGTCTGGTCTAAGACCTGGAATTTTGATTGCCTGGCCAAATAAATTTACAGATGCAACTAAAACCCTGGGCCAGCTCCCAGAGATCCAATGCAGGTCGCCCTTTCACAAGCTGCTATTGTCATAGGCCTGGGCCAACTTTCAAGGCCTAAACTGCTGGAGGCTAAAATTCCTTTAAGATCATTAGGATTAATTTATAATATAAATTTGTGTTTTCAAGTTAGGTAGCGGGTTCGAACTAAGAGGCTTTCCCTTTTGTTTGAATCTAGACTTGAACTTGAAGCCCGGATTTTATAATTAATTAGGGCTTGTTAGAGACAAATTAAATAGAAAATCATAGTTTGCTTTAGGTTGGCCCTTAAATAATTAAACGAGGTGAGCCCTGTCAAACAAAATGCATAAATTGCGGGGGCCTCTTTAAATGTTCCTATTAAAATTAATTAGAATTCGGGACGTGCCGTTTAGTGAATTTCACGGTCTCCCACAAAGTTAATAATACGATAGTTACTTTAGACCCGTTACTTAAATAATACTGCTTTCCTAAACACGGGTGTGAATTTCATGCAACGCAAATTCAAATCTCAATATGTTGAATAAGAATGTGTCGAGGATCCGGGTGCATTTCATGTGACGTGATCCAGAAATACATTTTTAAACGACGATCACTTTCTTAAAAAAAATTTAACTAATGGCGGGAAATAATTCTAAAATTTTACTATAGGATGACATGTTTAAAAATTAGATTTTACCCATTTATAATAATTTAAGCGACCGTGCTAGAACCACGGGATCTGGGGGTGCCTAACACCTTCCCCTGGGTCAACAGAATTCCTTATTCAGAATTTCTGATTCGCAGACTCCAATTAGGAAGTCGAACTTTTCCTCGATTTGGGATCCAAGTTGAACCGGTGACTTGGGACACCAAAAGCTAATCCTATCCCAAGTGGCGACTCTAAAAATAAATAGATAATCTCCATTTCAAATAATGTCACTTAAAATGGGAAAACTCCCTTATACATTACCTATCGGGGTTGTGTGTGAAAAAGGAGGTGTGACAACATGATTCTGCACTTCACCATATAAATAGAAAGGAATGAACAAGCATGCGGTGTTAAACGAGTTGACAAAAAGAAATAATACAAACATACAATGGCAGTAAGGGTAAGCTAGGGTTCAGTAGTAAGAAAGTACTCGAAGCACAGTAGTCAAATAGGTCAAGTAGTCACATAAAGCAAACAGTGAAGAAGAACATAGTAGCAAGTAACAAGAGTCAGAAACAAGTAAAGATCTCATAGTAACAAGTGATGCAAAACTTTTTAAGAAATTAGGGCTTCGTTAGTACCAATTTTAAGAGATGATAAGAGCTCAAGTCAGATAAATTAAACAGGGAGAAGAGAGTCAGAAACAAAGAACTTAATCGAACAAGTACACATTTAAACAAATAATCTCAGAACTCGGATAAGACCAAAAAGGGAACTAGGGTTTTTATCATGCTAAAACATATAGGAGAATAACATGAGAAAATCATAGCCAAATCAAAAACATGTTAAAAATCAGAGATCTTTTGAAAAACTTAGAGGAAAACCCTAACGAAGGGTCATTTTGTAAGAAAAGTTGAATAACTTTCGAGAACACACTTAAACATTTATGGCAAGTACATATCTAAGGCAGATCTGACAGAAAAATCAAAAATCCCAAATATTAGGGTTTCGAAGAACCCAGAAAGGCGAGAAAGGCCTTGGAAATTAACGATCTAACCAGGAGCGCCAAGGATCTGACCCGAACGGCCATGGCTGGCCGAAGAAAAGTCAGGGACGACCGGAGAAAGGTCGTGAATGGAATTCAGGCAACGACTGGATCAACTTCCTTTGATATTTGGCTGTGAAACCATATAAGCGAACACCCAGGAGCCACAAGGGGTCATTACACATCTCCAATGGTCGTGGAAGGCCATGGATTAGGGCGGGATTGAAAGGCGGCAGCTAGGGTTCATGAAGGCTTCAGAGAGAATTGAGAGAGAAGACGAATTCGAGGGAGGCGTTTGGTGAGAAATGATTAGGTTTAGAGTGGGTTGGTAGAATTAAAAAGGAAAGAATGAAATATGGTCGTTGATCAATTAGATCAACAGCCTAGATTGAATGGAGAACCGGGCGGATCGGATAAGCGGGTTAGGGGTCGGGTTAAATTGCGATTGGGCTGGGCAATTTTGGGCTTGAATTTGGGTTAATTGGGGTTGCCAAATTGTTATAATTGAAATGCAATTGAGACCAAATCGTAAATAGCCAATTTTCCCTTTTAATTTTTTATAAAATAGTAATACAAAATTTAAAAGCAAATTAAGAGTACTGGGTAAATAAATATTATATAAATATTAATTTAAAAATGCTGGAATTAATTTTATAAACATAAAATGCTGTAAATTACAAGATGGGCTATAATTGCAATTATATGCAATTTAGCTTTAAAAAAATACCAAATGAACTTGTAAAAATATGCAAAAATTATCTTAATTATATTTTAGTGTAAATGTGAGAATAAAAGAAATTATTCACCAAGAATGATAATTTTGGAAATAATTATTGGGATTTATTATATTAAAATAGGCAATAAATTGGTTTAAAAAATCATTAAAAATGCCAAAACTCTTAGGTGTACTTAGATATACACAAATATGCTATTTTAGAAGTATTTTGGGTATAAAAATACTTAGAGAAAAATTGGATATCAACAAGCCCTAGCCAAATGACCTCCTTCATTACCCTCGGCGTTTTGGCAACTCTCGATCCTCCGGATGAACTTCCCTTCCAACTCTACTAACCCCTACTCCAAATGCCCTAAGTGCTTGTTGGCTCTGACAGCCATATCCTTCCATTCCTCGATTAACTTTTGATTTGCCTCTTGAATATCCTAATGCTCCTCTCACACTCCCTGATCCTCTTATGCAACTGGTCGTATTTGAACTGTATCTCAGCCCTTTTGTCGATGACCCTGTGACCTCGGACAGACCCGGGTTGTCCTAACTCAGCATGATCTTCTTCTAGCCAACCTGGATAGTATAAGGTGTAGCTGGCATGATACCTGTCAGGGTCTATGGAATCCTTCTCCAAGACGATCTTATTGTTCCACATTTGTTGAGCTTGACACTTGTATGGGCTATCGTTGTCTTGGAAATCAGCCCTGAAACTTGCTTTCTTCCTGCCTGCCTTATGACTCGGAGAGGGACATAGGGATAAGTTCCCCTCAGACCAATGAGTATAAGGAATGGAGTGTCGCGAGAGCGGATGATGAACTCTCCAATGGGGAACCATTCGAACACCCATTGCACCTTGTCTTCTTTCAAGTTTTCAAACAACTCTACCCATCCTCGAGCATCCCCCGGCCGAGCAAACATGCCAGGCATATAGTTCATTTTATTCGGATGGTGAAAGGCTATATGATCATTCCACAGACTTTACGGAAGATCTTGACGATATCGACCCTTTTGGAGATGTTCTATAAGCCAGAGTTGGAGTAATAAGTTGCAACCCTCAAAATGAAAGGCCCCTCGTTGGAAATTTCCCAAAGCTCGGTAGATTTTCGCACCAATCATGGGAACTATGCCGAAAGGTTGCCTTTCAAACCCCTCAATTAGTGTCTTGGTGACCATGGCTTGTCTGGTATGGATCCTAGCCTTCTTCATGGGAAACACTATCATTCCCAGGAAGCAGAACATGAAGACGAAAACTCTCCTGTGGATATGCCCTAATGATGTGAGGGTGAATTCATCTGGATAGGTGCAGTAGGACTTTCTATGACTGTACCTCTCGTACAGGTAGTCGAATGGAATATAGGAATCCTTCAAACAAGTCAAATCTAAGTTTTTCTTCAACCCCATCATATTGAAGAAACCTTTACCCTTGCGGTTTTCTGGAATGAGGAAACCCGAAGTCTCCCAAGGAATACCGACTAACCCTCCTATTTTCTCGAGCAGCGGGGTTATTTCAAGGTCCCCAAATTAAAATACCATCCTATCACTGTCCTAGAATAAAGTCGCAGCCTCTATGATTCTGTTGTCCGGCCGAATTTCCAAAAGAGAGGGTAAGTTTCCCAAATACTTGCGGACAAGGGTCCGGTCACCGGAATGAAGGTCCTCCCACCATCTTAGCAACCTTGGATGGATATTGGTTACCATGCCGAATATGGGGATTTCGTGCTTCATTTCCTGCAAAACAAAGCGTTAGTCCCTCACCCCAACCGGACTCGACTATTTAAATCAATAATTGGCATAAACAACATTTAGTTCTCCAAATAAATGCATAGAGTATGGTGTTGTCTGTTTGGGTTCCAGGGGAACCCAGTGGACTTTGGATAAGGCTATCTTAAAGAGTCATTATGTGGACAACATAACTGACTCGACTAGGTTTGACAGTGATACATGAATAGTTAAATAGAATAAGGTTTCTATGGTGTGCTAGACCGGTACTCTTGAGCAGACAACTCAAGAGGGAAAGGCACGGAACCGTCGACTGTACCGCTGATCGGCTAGTTTTACCGCAAATACGCCTTTGCCAGAATTTAGGGGGCAATAATATTGAAAGAGCACAACCACTCATCAAGCGTGCTATCTTATTTGTTTGGCACGAGTGGAATATGATGTTGAAGATGCAATTACAAGAATAAAACAAATTGTCACGTATTTTCACGTTCATAATGGTTACAACAATTGCTCAAAAGTTACAACGGTGTTGATGGAAAGCAGTAAATGAAAGCACTAAAGAAAAAGAAACAAAAAGCTAAGTCAGTTTCGAATAAGAGTATTAAATAAAGCAATAAAGAAAATAGCAAAGTTACATATAACATGCGGTGGTAAAAGCCTAAAGATCCCAAGCAGAGTCTCCATGCTGTCGACGCCCCTTTTTTCTCGCGAAATAGGGTTTACGACATTTGGCAAGACAACTCTATTCCTATTTAAGAATTGGGTTTTTGGATTTGAAGAGTCGCCACCTAATGGTTAAGTGCATTAGGAAACTGAGGGTTTTTGAGTTGGAAAACCAGAGTTCGAGTAAGGACTAGAAATTATCTCGAGGGGAAGGTGTTAGGCACCCCCCAAGATCCCCTAGTGTGGTTCCCGGCCATGTTATGTTGTGACTTTAATGCAAATAGATACACAAATGATTTTACACATAAGGGTTGCAAATGGATACGTCACAAGTATGTGGGGGTCAAGGTCTAGATGATCTAGAATTTCTTTAAAGAAGGGTCTAAATGCAGAAAATTAATCGAAACGTTTAATAAACAAAGAAGAAGGATTTGGAAGAAAGGAATAATGCAGTAAAATTTATGGAAGAGTTTTGGGCAGTTGGAAAGACAAGATTTATTGATATTAAGCAAAGTTGTGTAAGGAAAGGGGTCCTAGGTTTATAAATCACATGGATTACCCACACAACACCGGTAACCAATCGTACACATAGTGTTATCGTGTGATCATCATCTCCATGTCTACCCTTCCCACCCCGTTAAGGTATTAAACGCGAAATAGTCTCGTTTACTTATTGCATGCTATTACCCATCCCACCTATAAGTCCCGGAGGCTTTTAGGACTACTAATGCTAAAGGGAGGAAGCTTGGCTTTTCAGAGCTTTAAAAGATTAAAATACTAAGGCGACAAGCAAAACACAAGAAAGCAGTTATGGGAGCATAAACAATTAAGGCTCAGATAAACCTCCTTTAATCACAGAAAATCATGTAGTTTAGCATGTCTTACATGTACTGATTAGGTCGAAATTTATGCTTAACGTTAGGCAGGCTGGTTAGTTACATATTTTCAGGCAAGAAGTTTGCATTAGGCTCGCCTGGCTGCAACTTATCGAAGAATAGTGCAATTAATTAACTACATACTTGTTTGCCTACGTGATGTCCTATAGACATGGCATATATTAGTTTAAGGAACAATGAATATATACTAATTTAAGAAAACGTTGTCAGTTATTGAAGAAAGGCAAGTTTTAGCAAATGACCATAAGTTCTGTAACTAGTAATTAATTATTTCTACAGGTTTTAGATTTATAAACGAGTGAGGCGGTTCAGATTTGATTAACTCCTATAGACATGCTTTCTATGCATTTGTCGGCTTTAGAACACATTTGAAGACATAATAAAAACGCAGAAACCCTATAGGAATGACATTTAAATGCTAGATTTTACATGAACATGACAACTGATTACATTTGGTTACTAAGGCCTATAAACATGCTTGCCTAACGAGAAGTGGATATGCTAGAATTAGAAAGGACTTACAGACATGTTTTCTATGCATGTGCGTCCTATAGACATGGTATCGATATGTGAGAATGCAAAAATCCTATAAACATGTTATCTACATACGAGGATGATGAAATTAGAAATCCCTATAGGCAGGTTATCTACATGCGGGAATGCGAAAATTCCTATAGACATGATATCAACATACGAGGATGCTGAAATTAGAAATCCCTATAGGCAGGTTATCTACATGCGAAAATTC
The DNA here is from genome assembly GCA_026770625.1 of Nicotiana glauca. Taxonomy (NCBI): domain Eukaryota; kingdom Viridiplantae; phylum Streptophyta; class Magnoliopsida; order Solanales; family Solanaceae; genus Nicotiana; species Nicotiana glauca. Next base: position 127,094 of record MU697555.1, on the reverse strand, counting down.
CTATAGATATGATATCTACCCCTTTTGCGTACATGGTTACTCGTCCCTTTTCACTAATCACCCCAGAGGTTATTACAAAATTTTATTACAGGCCAAGATGAATCGAAAACAGTAAATAAAATACAATCAGAACTCCTAAGCTGCATCTAAGGAGCCTAATTCAAACCCAAGGTCTAACAATATGATATGAGCCAACTGCCAAGATCAGGTTCCAAAGCCTTTATCTTATCCGGGATATGTCAAAGTTCTAAGGAGTTTCGGGAACTCCAGGCAATGCTCACACCCATATATCATTGCAGAACTTGGATTAAAGTGCAGCAAGGAAGGGCCAGCCCTCCAATGTCCAAGTTCAGAGGGAGCTCAAGGTCCCAAGGCAAGGCTCATTGGAGGGGGGTAGAACTTGGAGTCTAGGAACAAGTGTAAGTGCAATAGAGGGGTTTAAGGGATGCCAAGGCAGGTTGGTGGTCATTCCAAGCAACATAGAATGCTAGAACACCCCCGACCAGCCCACTATCCAAGCATTGGAGAGTCCGGACCTATTAAAGTTCAAACCATGGCCTGGGTAGTAATTGGGATACTGTCAGGCCAAGGTTTCAACTCAACACATAAAAGAGGTTAGGGGTAGGGACTCATATGAAAGAAGAAACAAAGAAAGCAAAACTCAGCATAAGCTACGAAGCATGAACAACAAACCACATAAAAATGGAACTATAGAATAAACATATAGGGATGAGGCAAAACAAGGAAAGGGAATCAATCAACCAGTTAGTAAAAATAAAATTGCAGGCTTTGTTCGGACGAACCAAGTCCGGAAAAGAGAAGAGAGGGTTTTACTTAAGGAAAATCAAATAACAATCAATCAAATATCACTAAAAAGAATTCGAAATCAATAAATATTTGGCAAGACCTTTTTTGAAAGAAGAATTTCTCATATATAAAGCACACAAATATCAAACAAGAAGAAGTTGTCATGCTGATTAGAAAAGACAATCATAGAAAAGTTCAGAGTTATAAACAAAGAGGTTCAAGTTTAGTTTATAGACTCAGAATGAGGCCGAGAGTCCAGTGTTCCAAAGTAGAACCCTAGTCAAAACACAAAATCAGTCTTGCCAAAAACCCCAACTCCTAGAGTTTTAAACTTGAATTGGATGCAGAGACAAGAAGACAAATAAAAGGCTCAAGGGTCTCTTTTAGAGACTCATGAGAAAACAATCAGGTAAAATAGCAGGTTTGAAACAAACATAGTGAAAAGCTGACATAAAGAACATGTTTTGAGAGAAGCTTGAAAATTAAACAAGTTCAGAAGATAAAGAGGTAGTATAAAATTAAAGAAACGGTAGATGAAACAGGTTTAGAATTCAAACAAAGGTCCAGTAAAGGCAAATAAAGAACTAAGAGCTTAGTGGAAAATACAATAAAGGAACACAGGGGTAACGAACACAAAAGATAAACGTGTGAAAACATGAAATAGAAACCAGTAGAAGAAAGAATGGAGCACAATAGGGGGACATGCATAATGAGGCAAACATAAGAACATAGGGGAGGAACATGCGAGGTAGAGAAACAGGAACATAGCAAAGACAGATTCACAAAAAGAAAAGCAGAAAGAGAGTTAGAGAAACATCTCGAAACTTTTTCAGAAATCCTAAATCGAAGAGAAACAAATCTTGAAAGAAAAGATTGTGGAAAACATTTAAAAACTCCAGTAAAACACAGATATAGCATAGATCTAAGAAAACAAACAGAAGAAAACCTCGAACAGCTTAGGGTTTCAGAGAAACCCTAGAATGAGAAAGGCTTGGAAAAAAGTCCGATCTTGAGTGTCGAATGAGGTTGGAAATAGGCTCCTAATTCTTGAATACGCCTGAGCATGGCCGGAGAGGCCATAGAACCACAGATCTAAGAAGGTCTGGAGAGAACCATCGAGGCCAGACCTCGAAACTTCGAACAACCATGGTCTAATGGGTGGAAGTGGGTTAGTTCAGACCACCCATAGCTTGAGAAGCCATGGATTCCGGTGGAAGTACGGTGGAAAAAGGGTCGGAGACAGTTAGGGTTCCGAAGAAAATTTGGGAGTGGAGAAGATTCAAGGGTGGTGGACTAGAAGAAATGGGGGGAGTTAAGATGTAGTTGGTGAATTAAAATGGAAAGGGGTAATCCTGGCTGTTGATCGAAATGATCAACGGCCTGGATTGAAAGATAATCCGGGCGGGTTAATAAATGGTTTAAATGGTTGGGTAAAAATAGAATTGGGCCGGTCCAAATGGGGTTGGGATTGGGCCAATTCGAAGGCTAAAATTGAAATGTAAATAGGCTGAAATTGCAAAGAGATGAGGCTAAATGTTAAATAGCCAGTTTTCCTCCTTTACTTTTATAAAAAAAGTTAAAATAACTTTAAATCAAATTAAAAGCACTGAATTGATTAATAATATATAAATGTTATCTAAAAATACTGGGCGTAATTTTATAATTGGTGAAACACTATTAATAGAAAAATAGGCTATAATTGCAATTATAGCAATTTAACTTTAAAAATACCAAACAAATCTCATAAAAATATGCAAAAATTACCTTATTTATATCTTGGTGCAATTATAAGAATATAACGAAATTATTCACCAAAAATGATAGTCTGGAAATAATTATTGAATTTGGTAATATTCAAATAGACAACAAATTGATTTTAAAATCTTTAAAATAAGGGAAAAATACCAAAACTCTTGGGCTTGCCTATGCATGCATGTACATGCTATTTTGAGAATATTTCGAATATATAAAATACATAGGGAAAAATTGGGTATCAACATCAAGACCCCCAATCGCTACAATACACGAACGATGGACTCAGTCGACCACGATAGAGTCACCCACCGGTGTAGAAACATATACAGGAATACCCAAGGCATCACTAGACATGACCAAGTATAGTGCGAAATAAGATGAAACATATGAATACGTAGACCCTTGATCAAATAGTACCGAAGAATCTCGATCACAAACCAGAATCGTACCTGTGATGACTACATTTGAAGCCTCAGCCTCGAGCCTGCATGAAGAGTATAACAACGGGGCTGGGCTCCACCATCCTGAACTATATCCCTAGGTCAATCTGCTGCTAGTTGACCTCCACCCCTGGCAGTCTGAGCTCCACCTCTATGACCTCTACCTCCACCTCTAGTAACTTTACCCCCGCCTCTAGCTGGCTGGGTAGGCTGTGGAGCACCTAGTGCCTGAACCATGGCACGAGAACCCTGGTGCTGAGAACTTTTCAGTGCTCGAGGGCAAAATCTGGCAATATGACCTGTGTCACCACAAGTGTAACAAGCCCTCGGCTGCTGAGTATACTGTCCCTGTCGACCTGAATGACCTCCACGAAAACTCTGAAGTGGCTGTGCACTGATAGAAGCTGGCGGTGCACTGAATGACTGCTGATCAGAATAGTGTGCCTGAGAACCACGGCCAACTGATGTACCGTGAGAAACCTGAAGGGCTGACTAAAAGGGCCTAGAAGGATGGCCTCTACCATATGAATCTCTACCTCCAGACGAGGTACCACTGAATCTTCTGGAATGATGTGATCTCTTGTCTCCCCCATGACTACCTCTCTATGACAGAACCATCTCAACTCTGCGGGCCATATTGGCCGCCTCTTGAAAGCTGATCTCACTACAAGTCTCCCTATCCATCTGGAGACGAATCGGCTGAATCAAACCATCAATAAACCTCCTCACCCTCTCTCTCTCTCTCTCTCGGTGGGAAGTATGACAAGAGCATGGTGAGCTAGATCAATAAACCTGGTCTCACACCGAGTGACCATCATAGAACCCTACTGGAGGTGCTCAAAGTGCCGCCGATAAGCATCTCTCTAAGTAACGGGGAGAAACTTCTCCAAAAATAACTCTGAAAACTGATCACAAGTCAAAGACAGCGACCCTGCTGGTCTGGCTAAGCAATAATCTCTCCACCAAGTTTTGGCGGATCGAGATAGGCAAAAGATGGTAAAATCGACCCCATTGGTCTCAACAATGCCCATGTTCCGAAGAACCTCGTGGAAACTATATAAGAAATCCTGGGGGTCCTTAGAAGAAGCACCGCTGAATGTAGTAGTGAAGAGCTTGGTGAACCGATCCATCTTCCACAAAGCATCTGCAAATATAGCCGCTCCATCGCCGGCCTGTGCAACTACCCCCAGCTGAACTGCCATAGCTTGCTGAACCACTAAAATCTGACCCTGGGGAGCTACCTGCTCCGGAGTACATATAGCAGGAGTCTGGGCTCCTCCTCCAGCCTGAGAAGTGGTTGGTGCTACAGGAAGCAATCCTGCTTGGGTGACACTCTACATGAGGCCCACCAACCGGATCAAAGCATCCTGAAGAACTGGGGTAGCAATAAACCCCTCTAGGACCTGAGCTCGGCCCGCCGGAACTGCTGCGGCTGAGGCCAGAACCTCCTCGTCAAAGTCAACATGAGGCTCCGCCACTAGTTTTGCTGCTCGAGGCTGAGCTCTGCCCCTACCTCGGCTAACACGGCCTCGTCCTCGCCCTCTGCCCCTAGCAGAAGCTGCCTAGGGCTCAGACTGCTGATCGGTAGATGAAGAAGCGCATGTTCTCGCCATACGCGAAAGAAAAAAGTAGAAATCCAATTAGCATTGAGAAACAGAACCACACGACAAGAAAGAACAAATGTGAAACTTTTCCTAACTCTGTAGCCTCTGGGGGATAAATACAGACGTCTCCATACCAATCCCTCAGACTCTACCAAGTTTGTCCGTGAGTTGTGAGACGTATGTAACCTAGTTATCTGATACCAACTTGTCACGACCCGGATTTCTCACTCTCGGGAGTCGTGATGGCGCCTACTTTTAGAAGCTAGGCAAGCCAAATTTAATTACTTTTCGCTTACAACATAATTTCCCTTTTTAACAATTTATGGCAATAATATAAAATAGAAAAATTAAATAATAGTGAAAGTCCTAATTATAAAAACTGAATCAAAATGCGGAATAGTCAATATAAGACTCTACCCAAGATTGGTGTCACAACACTCTCGAACTTCTCAGAAGTACTAAATACAAACGTCTTAAAGAAAAACATAATCTGTTCTCGAATACAATGAGGCAAAAGTCTAATAAGAGAGAATAAGGGAGACGTTGGGCATGCGTAAGCCTGCAAGGCTACCTCGGGTCTCGCTGGACTGAAGGCCTGCTCCCGCTCTAATGCTGTTGCTGCTGCTGCTCGAAACCTGGATTTGTGCAAAATAGCACAGAGTGTAGCATCATCACAACCGACCCCATGTGCTTGCAAGTGTCTAGCCTAACCCTGGCGAAGTAGTGACGAGGCTAGACCATACTACCATATAGACCTGTGAAATTTCATATATATATACAGCGGAATCAAAACACAAAACAGATAAATAATATGGGAGGGGGAGCATGTTGTGGGGAGTATAATAATTCCAAATAAGAGTCGTTCAGCAACGAAGGAAAACAACACAATCAATAGTAGATAATGAAACAGAAATCAACAACTGCACGACATCACCCTTCGTGTTTTTACTCTCAAACTCACCAAGAAATAACATGTACATGGTATCACCCTTCGTGCTTTTACTCTCATTCCTCACATATATCAATAGAATCTGCACGGAATGGTACATCGTGCGGCACGACATCACCCTTCGTGCTTTAACACTCTTTCTCATAATAGCAAACAATGAACGACATCACCCTTC
>MU697555.1:91633-119245 GCA_026770625.1 Nicotiana glauca | reverse complement strand
AAAGATACATCAAAAGCTAACAGCTAGATCCAAGCAGCCTAATTCAATCTTGATGTCTAACAACATGCGTTTAACCAATTCCGGGATCCAGATTTCCAAAGCCTTCTTTTATCCAAAGTGTTTCAGAGTTCCAAGGAGCCTCAAGGACTCCAGGCAGTGCTTACACTCTGGATAACAATTAGAACAGAATAGTGAAAGTGTGGAATTGCCAGCCCTTAAGCATCCAAGTTCAGCGGGAGCTCCAGGGTCCCAAAGCATGGCCTACCAAAGGGGGGAAGAACTTAAATAACTAAGAATGAGTGTAGAGTGAGGGGATTAGAGGAAACCAAAGAAAAGGATGGTCATACCCAGCCATGGGTAAGACTGGCACACCCCTGACCCTTTACTTAGTTCAAGCAAATAAAGAGCAGACATTTAGAAGGCAGACAGGGGTCTGGGTGGTGATTAAGGCACCACCAGACCCTAGTCAAGGCTCAACACACAAAAGGGGTTAAGGGAATGGGACTGATTTGAGTAAAGGTTCAAGAGAACCTGGTCCTAGGTCAAGGATAGCAATAGGATGCTAACCTCAGCCTAGAACCAATACTCACACATAAAAGGGGTTAAGGGAATGGGATCACATGAAAGCATTCACATAAGAAGAGCAAAATAGCACTTAAAAGATGCAGAAGCATGAAGAAAGGCTTAACAGACTAATGAATAGTCACACAACGCAAGAAAACATGTAGTGAGAGGTTATGTAAAAGGGCGAAGTAAACTCATAGTTTTGGGGAACAGTATTTAAATTATAGAAACCTACCAGTTGCAAGTTCCAAATAACAGAATAAATAGAGCAGTAAAATGGCCAGAAACCCTTCAGCAAATACTTGAGCAAAGCAAAAGAGATTCCAAAGTCTAGCCTTGGCTTTTAGCCGGCTAGTCAGAACAATAGCACAAGTAAGAAGAGAGGGCCTTGAGTGTGTGTGTGTATTTTTTTAACTCAGTTTTTTTTAGAAAAGGAGTAGGGTATTTATAGTTTGAAAAAAGATGGTAAATAAGGCAAAAATGTAATTCAATACCAATCATAATCAATTAGAAGAAGGGAACTCCTTTAATTAAGGAATTCGAATTTGAATAGGATAGAGCAGAGTTGTTTTAAAAGAAAGAAAATCAAGAACACATTGTGTAGTAAAGGGTAAATACATAGGAGAAGCTTTTAAAAATACACGGTTAGATAAATAAGGTAAGAGTAAAATCAATCAATCACATAGTAAATTAAGGAATTAAAGATTCGAACTTAATAATGAATTAAGCTAGAAAATTGGTCAAAATTAGTCGAGGAAAGAATCAAATAAGCTCACATAATGGTGGTCTGCAATCAATCCCTAAAATTAGGGTTGTTTTTCTTGAAAGAGAAAGGTCTGACTATAAATAGAGTGTAAACTTAAACACGCGAGGCTAAAATTAATAGAGTAGTCATGCAATCAAAGTAAAAGAACATAGCCATAGATGAAATCAAAAGGTCTTGCAAGGCTTAGCAAGAATCAGAAACATGAGACGAGTTTAGAAGATTCAGGGTTTTGAAATCAAACAAGCAACAAACAAAATGCTCGTACACAAGCAGGTTTGAAGACCCCAAAATCTAGGGTTTCTTCCACAAGTCAAAAGTAAAGACGAAAGCATAGAAAATCAGGCCAGAACAACCTCAGGGAGTCCAAAGAACACAAATATTCATGGAAATCTAAGTAAAGAAAAAATATAGTAAAGAAATTACTCGAAAACCATAGGAGAAGAAATACGCAAAAACCATAGTGAAAACACTTAGGAATTATAGCAAAGTAAAAATATAGTCAAGGATAGCAGTAGAACGAGTAAAAAAAAATCACGGAAACCCTAAGTTTTAAGAAGATGAACAGTTTTGAAAACAAAAATCGAAAAGATGTGAAAAAATACTTTAAAATCTTAGAAAATAGCACGGATCTAAAGCAGATCTTAGAGAGAAACAAAGAAAACCTCGAGGGCTTAAGGTTTCATAGAAAACCCTAGAAAATGAGAAAGGCCTGGAATGGGCTGGTCCTGAGTTGGAGATGGACTCACGGGCTAGGACTCGCCGGAAAGGGCCATCGAACTTGAATCGGAAAGATTCTAAGCCGGGGTCTTCAAAGTCGGACTCTGAAACCTCGAGCAAAAAAGAGCATAGAGGTATGTGGGGGTAGGTACAGGCTACTCAGGGCCTGAGATGCCATGGTTTCCGGTGAAATTAGGTCGGAGACTGGTGGGAAAGGGGCTAGGGTTTCGGAGATGCTTGAGAGGATTTAAGAGACGAAGGGGATTTTAGGGCGGCTGTTTGGGTTAGAATGATTAGGGTTAGGGGGTTGGGCTGAGTTAAAAAGGTAAGGGCAAACGTGGACCGTTAATTAAAACAATCAACAGCCACGATTTAAAATGGAGTCCGAGCGGGTTCGTTTTAATCGGGTCTGGGTCGGGTAGGAAACGAAATTGGGTAGTTTAATTAGGGGGGTGTATTGGGGTGCAAATCAGGCTATAATTGAAAGTAAAATGGGCTACAGTTGAAATAGCCGCTTTTCACATTTTGAATTTATAAAAATAGTAAAAGTTGTTTAAAATCAAATTAAAAAATACTGATTTAATAAACAATATGTAAGTATTAATTTAAAAATATTGGGAATGATTTTGTGATTGAAAATGCCATTGAATCGAGAAATAGGCTAAAATTGCAATTTCATGCAATTTTAGTTTAAAAATACGAAATAGACTTGTAAAAATTATGTAAATTATATTTTTTTTGTAAATGTGAGAATAAAATAAATTATTCACCAAAATGACGAGTTTTGGGAATAACTATTGGTTTTTATAATGCAAAATAGGCCATAAATTGGTTTTAAAAATCTTTAAAAAAATTTGAAAAATACCAAAACCTTTGGTGATGCTTATATATGCATATACATGCTATTTTGAATGTATTTTGAGTATAAAAATACATAGGAAAAAATTGGGTATCAACACTCACCCAAACAACAATCACAAACAAAGGGGAAAGGGGATTAACAGTTTATAATAGAAATCCCGGCAAGGGAACACAATTTAAACAATAAATCCCAGCAAGGGAGCCACTCAATAACTCATTCTCTTCTTTCACTTTCATCTCATAATTAACATTATCGCTTGAGCCAACGCTCCAAAGATTTACTTATCTCGTATAATCTCACAATTTGTTTTTCAACTCGAGCCAACGCTCCACGAAATTTAAAGATCACAGTTTCCTTTCTCATACTCTTTGCAACATATAGAAGTCATTAATCGAGCATGGAAGTTATAACCAAACCAAAAATATCTGCAATATAAGGACTCACGCTCATGCTAGACATCAATATATAGAAACTCGTCACCATGCCTATACATCATACTGGATAAATTAGCAAGTAGCAAACATGACTCAACTCCTACTCCCTCAAGCCAAGGTTAAACCAAACATTTACCTCATCCACGGCCAAATCAATCCACAACAACCGCTTTCTCTCTCGAATTCGGCTCAAACTCAATCAAATCTATACAATAATGACTTTATAATATCCAAGCATTCTATATAGAAGCAGTAAAATCACTTAAAACCAGTAAATCAGTAAAGTATCAAATGAAATGTCTTTTAAAACAAGTAAAACAGGTAATTTGGCAGTAATTAACAAGTAGAAATTTGCCCCTCGGGCTCAGTATCAAAATAACAAGTAGAAATCTGCCCCTTGGGCAAAGTATCAAAATAACAAGTAGAAATCTGCCCCTCGGGCACAGTATCAGTCACTCAATACCATATCAGCCCCTCGGGCTCACTCTCAAAACAGTATCAGCCCCGCGGGCAACCTCAAAATCACGCATATCGGCCTCACGGGCATAGTATCAATCACTCAGCATAATAGATACCCGCGCTCACTGTGGGTGTGCAGACTCCGGAGGGGCCCCTTACGGCCCAAGCGCTATATCAAGCCACCTCGTGGCATATAAAGTATCTCAAGCCCTCGGCCCCATATCACTCAACATATCCTCACATATGTCCCTCGGCCTCACTCACTCCGGAAAACCTCACAAGCCCCTCGGGCATTTGTAAAACAATAGTTCTCAGCCCAAAATATCATTTAGAAATATCATTTGAGTTTCAAATCTGTATAAAAATGACTGAGTTTGTAAAACAATAATTGTCAACAGGACTAAGTTCAAATACAAGTCAAAACAGTGAGGAAATAGTGATAAAAACCCCCCAAATGGTTCAAATAATTGGCACAAAGCCCAAATATGTCAATTAGCCTAAATCATGATGATTACAATAAGTTTCAGTCAAATATGCGATAAAATCATCAATCGGGATGGACCAAGTCACAATTCCCAGTAGTAAAAGACCTCGCACTCATCATCCAGCGCGTGTCTCACCTCAATATAGCACTACAATGTGCTATCCGGGGTTTCAAACCCTCACGACATCATTTAAACTCATTACTCACCTCGAACCGGCTACTTCTTTAACCCGAGACACCCTTGCCCCTCAAATTGGCCTCCACGTGCGTCTAATCTATCCAAAATCAGAAAGAATATGTCATAATATGATTAGGGAAAAAAGCCCAATCAAGAAACACCAAAATTCTCGAAATTAGAAAAAACCAGAGCCCCAGCGCTACGTCTCAAAATTTAAAAAATTTTACATCGACGGGTTCCTTATTCCCCCACGAGTCTAACCATACCAAAATTATCCAATTCTCATAACATTTCAACCCTCAAATCTTCAAATCTATTCGAGAGGGTTTCTAAATGTTTCCCGCTTGAGCTAAGAACACTTACCCCGTTGTTCTCTCCGAAAATCTCTCGAAAAATCACCTTACCCGAGCTCCAAATCGCCAAAAATGAAAAACGGGACGAAGTCCCATTTTCAAAGCTTAACATTCTGTCCACCTACAGTGTTTTCGCAATTTTGGACAAAAGCTTCGCATTTGCGGATGAACAGTTTGTTCACAATTCCTGACAAAACATTCACATTTGCGGATGAATAGTGTCTTCGCAATTCCAGACAAAACCTTCGCATTATTGGATGAACAGTGTTTTTGCAATTCCCGACAAAACTTCGCATTTGCGAATGAACAGTGTTTTTGCAATTCCCAACGAAACTTTGCATTTGCGAATGAATAGTGTCACACCAGGATAAGTAATACAAAACTTCTCCAAAATGATCCGAAACCACCCAGAAACTCACCCGAGGCCCCCGGGACCTCAACCGAAAGCACCAACACATCCTAAAACCTCATTCAAACTTGTTCCAATCATCAAAACACCTCAAACAACATCAAATCACTCAAAGCGCATCGGATTCAAGCCTAAGTTTCCAAAAACTTCTTAAATACAGTTTCGATCAAAAACCCGACCAAGTGACATCCGAATGACCTGAAATTTTGCACACACATCCCAAATGACATAACGAAGCTACAACAACTCTCAGAATTCCATTCCGACCCTCAGATCAAAATCTCATCTATCAACTGGAATTCGCCAAAATACTAACTTCGCCAATTCAAGCCTAATTCTACACCGGACCTCCAAAACCACTTCCGATCACACTCCTAAGTCACAAATCACCTCCCGAAGCTAATCAAACCATCAGAATTCACATCCGAGCCCTCCAACTCATAAGTCAACATCCAGTTGACTTTTCCAACTTAAGTCTTCTTAGAAGAGACTAAATGTCTCATTTCTTATCAAACCCACTCCAAACCAACTCGATCACATAGGAAACGGATAACGAAGCATAAAGAAAAAAAAAATAGGAAAAATGGGGTGGTAACTCATAAGACGACTGGCTGGGTCATCACATCCTCCCCAACTTAAACAAACTCTCGTCCTCGAGCGAGTCAAGAAACATACCTGAAGCCTCAAACAGGTGAGGATATCTTCTCCGCATCTCTCGCTTGGTCTCCCAAGTAACCTACTCCACGAGCCGACCTATCCACTGCACTTTTACTGTAGCTATATCCTTTTATCTCAACTTTTAAACTTGACGACCCAAAATAGCTGCTAGCTCAACATCATAGGTCAAATCATCATCAAACTGAACAGTGCTGAAGTCTAAAACATGGGACGGGTCCCCAACATACTTTGGGAGCATAGAAACATGAAATATCATATGCACAATCGACAAGCTGGATGGCAAGGCAAGCATGTAAGCCACTTCCCCAATCCTTCTAAGTACCTCAAAATGTCCAATAAACCGCGGACTCAACTTCCCTTTCTTTCCAAATCTCATAACACCCTTCATGGGCGAAACCTTCAGCAAGGCCTTCTTACCAACCATGTACGATACATCTCGAACATTCCGGTCTGCATAACTCTTCTGACGCGACTTTGCTATATGAAGTCTCTCCTGAATCACCTTCACCTTCTCTAAGGCATCCTGAACCAAATCTGTCCCCTATAGCCTAGCCTCGCCTGGATCGAACCAACCAACTAGAGATCTATAGCATCTCCCATACAAAGCCTCATACAGAGCCATCTGAATACTCGACTAGTAGCTGTTATTGTAGGAAAACTCGGCAAGTGCGAAAAACTCATCCCAAGAACCTCTGAAATCAATAACACAGGCACACAACATATCCTCCAATATCTGAATAGTACGCTCGGACTGTGCGTCCGTCTGAGGTTGAAATGTTGTGCTCAACTCCACCTGAGTAACCAACTCTCGTTGAAAAGTCCTCCAAAACTGAGAAGTAAATTGAGTGCCTCTATCTGAAATAATGGACACTGGAACACCATGCAGCCGCACAATATCTCGAATAAAGATCCCTACCAGCCGCTCTGAAGAATAGGTACACACCGGAATGAAGTGCGCAGACTTGGTCAACTGATCCACAATCACCCAAATAGCATCGAACTTCTTCAAAGTCCAAGGAAGGCCACTCACAAAATCCATACTGATCCTCTCCCACTTCCACTCAGGAATAACCACCTACTGAAGCAAACTACCATGTCTCTGATGCTCATATTTCACCTGCTGACAATTAAGACACCGAGCTACAAACCCTACAATATCTTTCTTCATTCATCTCCACACATAGTGCTGCCTCAAATCCTGATACATCTTTGCGGCACCCGGATGGATAGAATACCATGAGCCATGGGCCTCCTCCAGAATCAACTCTCTAAGCCCATCCACATTGGGCATACAAATCCGGCCCTACATCCGTAACACACCATCATCACCGATGGTCACATCTCTGGCATCATCATGCTGAACTCTGTCCATAAGGACAAGTAAATGCGAATCATCATACTGGCACTCTCCGGTGCGATCATATAAGGAAGACCGAGAAACCACACAAGCCAACACCCGACTAGGCTCCGAAATATCCAATCGCACAAACCGATTGGCCAAGGCCTGAACATCAACTACAAAGGGTCTCTCCCCAACTGGAACATACGCTAAACTTCCCATACACACTGCCTTGAGGCTTAAAGCATCGGCCACTACATTGCCTTTTCCTGGATGGTACAGAATAGTAATATCATAATTCTTAAGTAACTCCAGCCATATTCGTTGCCTCAAATTAAGATCCTTTTGCTTGAACAAATGGTGAAGACTGCAATGATCAGTGAATATCGCACAAGATACGCCATACAAATAGTGCCTCCAAATCTTCAACGCATGAACTATGGCAGCCCACTCCAAATCGTGACAGGTTATTCTTCTCATGGGGCTTCAACTGACGAGAAGCATAAGCTATCACTCTACCCTCCTGCATCAATACATAGCCAATCCCAACTCTTGAAGCATCACAATATACGGTATATGAACCTGAAGCTGATGGCAAAATCAATACTTGATCTGTGGTCAAAGCTGTCTTGAGCTTCTAGAAGCTCTCCTCATACTCGTCTGACCATACAAATGGTGCACCCTTTTGAGTCAACTTGGTCAAGGGTGATGCAATTGATGAAAATCCCTAAACAAACCCGCGAAAATAGCCTGCCAAACGAAGAAAGCTGCAAATCTCTGTGGCTGAGGATGGTGTAGGTCAATTCTGAACCACCTCTATCTTCTTTGAATCAACCTGAATACCCTCACTGGACACCACATTCCCCAAGAAAGCCACTGAACTGAGCAAGAATTCACACTTAGAGAATTTTGCATAAAGCTTCTCCTCTCTAAGTCTCTGCAACATAACTCTCTAATGCTTCGCGTACTCTTCCTGACTATGCGAATACACCAGAATATCATCAATGAAGACGACGACAAATGAATCAAGATAAGGCCGGAAAACACTATTCATTAGATGCATGAACGTTGCTGGGGCATTGGTTAGCCCAAAAGACATAACAAGGAACTCATAGTGACCGTATTTGGTCCTGAAAGCTATCTTAGGAATGTCTGAATCCCTAATCTTCAATTGGTGATAACCTGAACGAAGGTCAATCTTCGAGAATGCACTCGCTCCCTCAAGCTGATCAAATAAATCATCAATGCGAGGCAAATGATACTTGTTCTTCACTGTTACTTTGTTCAATTGCCTGTAATCAATGCACATTCTCATTGTGCCATCTTTCTTCTTCACAAATAAAACTGGCGCACCCCAGGGTGACACACTAGGCCGAATGAACCCCTTTTGTAGGAGTTCCTGAAGTTGCTCTTTCAATTCCTTCAACTCCGTTGGTGCCATACTATATGGTGGAATAGAAATGGGCTGAGTGCCCGGTACCAAGTCAATAAAAAAATCAATATCCCTGTCCAGTGGCATTCCCGGCAGGTCTGCAGGAAATACATCGGGAAAATCCCTCACTACTGGGATAGAATCAATGCTAAGAGTCTCAGCTCCAATATCCCTCGCAACTGCTAGATATGACAGACAACCCTTCCCAACCATACGCTGGGCTTTCAAGAAAGAAATCACTTTGCTAGGAACATAATCAGTCACACCACGCCACTTGATCCGCGATACACCTGGCATAGCCAAAGTAACTATCTTAGCATGACAGTCTAGAATAGCATGACATGGAGATAACCAATCCATGCCCAAAATAACATCAAAGTCCACCATGCTCAATAGCAATAGATCAACTCGGGTCTCCAGACCCCAAATAATCACAACACATAACCGGTACACATGGTCCACATAACAATATCGCCCACCGGGGTAGATACATGAACAGGTAAAGAAACAAACTCCCGGGGCATACCCAAATAATGAGCAAAATATGAGGATAAATAAGAATAGGTGGAACCGGGATCGAATAATACAAAGGCATCTCTGTGGTAGACTGGAACAATACCTGTAATGACAACATCTGAAGTAATAGCATATGTCCTACCAGAAATAGCATAGAAACGGGCCTGGCCAGCGCGTGATCAACCTCTCCCTATGGGGCGACCCCTTGATGCCTGACCTCCACCCCTAGCTGACTGGGCGGGTGGTGAAGTAAATGGAGCAGAAGTCGAGGGCTGAACCCTCTATTGGGACAAACTAGAAACATGATGAGGACACTACCTCTCTACACACTCAAAACAACTCCCAGCTGCTGGAGAAGAGGGCTGAAGGGAACCCCTCCCACCGGAGTGACTAGTTGATGCACTCGGCATAAAATAACCCTGAACTGACGGAGCACGAGATGAAGTCAGTGTTAGGAGGGCGCTAAGTGAAGGTTGACCCTGCTGATAACCATGATAACCATGACCTGAAGATCCCCACGATACTTTGGAAGGGCCGACTGAGCAGTCCTGTAAGAACGACCTCTACCATGCTGGAACTGGCCCCTCGAATGAGAACCACTGTAACTTCCCGGACCTCAAAGCCTCTTAGCCTCCCTCCCCTCTCTATCCTGACGGCGAGTCGTCTCAATCTCACGAGCAATATCAACCACCTCCTCAAATGAAATACCCAAAACTCTCTCTATTGTCATTAGAATATGGAGATGGTATTTAAGGCCATCCACATACCTCTTGATCCTCTCACGATCTGTTGGAACCATCCACCTAGCATGAGATCTAACTCAGAATACCTTACCTCATATTGTGACACAGTCACATCTCCCTGCTTCAGCCACTCGAACTATCTACGCAGCTCCTCCCTACGGGACTGCGGTACATACTTCTCCAAGAAGAGAGTAGAGAACTCCTGCCAAGTAAGGGGCACTTCACCAACCGGTATATGACTCTCATATGCCGCCCACCAAGTGAAGGCAGCCCTAGTAAACTGAAAAATAGTAAATGCCACACCGCTAGTCTCAAGAATCCCTGCTGTACGGACCATCCGCTAACACTTGTCAAGAAAACCCTGGGCATCCTCGCCCTCAGCACCACTGAATGACGGAGGCTGGAGTCTACTAAACCTCTCAAGTAAATGTTGCTCATCATCTGGCATAAGTGGTACTATATACCCCTGAGATGGTACAAATGGCTGGGCTGGAGGTGCCTTTGAGGTCTGAAGTCCTTGCACTACCTGCTCAGGTGTGCGATTAATAGAAGTCTGGGTGCCTTCCCTGGCCTGTGAAGTAGCTGCGGCTGTAGTGGCTGAAACCACCTGAGCCAGGATAGTGCAAACTTATAAGATCTGTGCCAAGGCCTCCTAAAGACCCGGAATCACAATGGGCATAGTTGGTGCTTGATCCTTGGCTAGGGCAGCTGGTGGATCAATAGGTGCTACTCTCGCTGCCCTGCCTCTACCACGACCACGACCGCATCCTCGACCTCTGGTGATCGCAGCTCGTGGCACCGGTGGTCGTCCACCTCGTCCGGTAGCACGAGTCCTCGCCATCTGCAAGAGAATAGAATACAGAAGTTTAGTTATCGGATCAACAAAGTCGCACAACAAGAGTTTCAAGAATATAAAGTTTTTCTAAAGGTTCTGCAGCCTCTCGAGGATAATTACAGACGTCTCCGTACCGATCCGCGAGACTCTACTAAACCTGCTCATGACTTGCGAGACCTATGTAACCTAGGCTCTGGTACCAACTTATCACGACCCAAATCCCGAACCTGGTCGTGATGGTGCCTCTCGTGAAGACAAGGTCAGCCAGTCTAACCCAATTCATCCTTAAAACCAGTTATTTAACACAAATATAGTACAAACATGGTTTAATAATACAAAATAGCAGAAAATATAGATAAAAATATGGAAATCCAACCCGACACAGCCCTAACCGGGGTGTCACAAGTCATGAGCAACTAAAGAATCCTCGTACGAGTCTACAAAATATAAAAAAATTTGATACAATAGTCGAATAACACAAAAATTATAAGATAAGGGAGGCGCGAGGGCTGGGAATGCCAACAGCTACCTAGCAGTCTCCGAAAACACCGCCTGGACTGGAAGGTTTAGCTCTCGGGAGTGGGAATCTACTCTGCCTGAATCTGCACACACGATGCAGGGAGTAATGTGAGTACTCCAACCCAGTGAGTAATAAATATAAATAATGGCTGAAAGCAAGAAAACACGTAAAGGCACAAAGCATTCTATACAGAAGCAGTAAAATCACTTAAAACCAGTAAATCAGTGAAGTATCAAATGAAATCTCTTTTAAAACAAGTAAAAGAGGTAATTTGGTGGTAAGTAACAAGTAAAAATCTGCCAATCGGGCTCAGTATCAAAATAGCAAGTAGAAATATGCCCCTCGGGCACAGTATGAAAATAATAAGTAGAAGTCTGCCCCTCAGGCACAGTATCAGTCACTCAGTACCATATCAGCTCCTCAGGCTCACTCTCAGAACAGTATCAGCCCCGTGAGAAAGCTCACAATCACTCATAGCAGCCCCGCGGGCACAGTATCAATCACTCAGCATAATAGACACCCGCGCTTACTGTGAGTGTGCAAACTCCGGAGGGGCCCCTTACGGCCCAAGCGCTATATCAAGCCACCTCGTGGCATCATCACTCAGCATATCCTCGCATCACTCAAGACATCGCGTGGCATATAAAGTATCTCTAGGCCCTCGGCCTTATATCACTCAGCATATCCTCACATATGGCCCTCGGCCTCACTCAGCCCAAAAATCATCACAAGCTTCTCGGGCATTTGTAAAACAGTAGTTCTCAGCCCAAAATATCATTTAGAAATATCATTTGAGTTTCAAATCTGTATAAAGAGCCTGAGTTTATAAAATAATAATTGTCAGTAGGACTGAGTTTAAATACCAGTCAAAACAGTAAGGAAATAGTGGTAAAAATCCCCGAAGGTTCAAATAATTGGTACAAAGCCCAAATATGAAAATCAGCCCAAATCATGATGATAACATTAAGTTTTAGTCAAATATGCGGTAAAATCATCAATCGGGATGGACCAAGTCACAATCCCCAGAAAAAACCCCGCGCTCATCATCCAGCATGTGTCTCACCTCAATATAGCGCTACAATATGCAATCCGGGGTTTCAAACCTTCAGGACATCATTTAAACTCATTACTCACCTCGAACCGGCTACTTCTTTAACTCGTGACATCTTTGCCCCTCAAATTGGCCTCCCTGTGCGTCGAATCTATCCAAAATCAGAACGAATACATCATTATGATTAGGAAACAAAGTCCAATCAAAATAATTGAAAAATACCAAAATTCTCGAAATTAGCAAAAAGCCGAGTCTCAGGCCCACGTCTCGAAATTCAGAAATTTTTACATCAACGGGTTTTTTATTCCCCCACGAGTCTAACCATACCAAAATTATCCAATTCCCATAACATTTCGACCCTAAGATCCTCAAATCTATCCGAGAGGGTTTCTAAACTTTTCGCACTAAATTCACGGATTTAATGCCAAAACTTGTAATAGATTCAAGTAATCTAGCCAAAATTGAGTTAAGAACACTTACCCCGTTGTTCTCTCCGAAAATCTCTCGAAAAATTGCCTTACCCGAGCTCCAAATCTCCAAAAATGTAAAACGGGACGAAGTCCCATTTTCAGAACGTAACATTCTGTCCAGCTACAGTGTTTTTGCAATTTCGAACAATAGTTTGCGGACGAACAGTGTTTTCGCAATTCCTGACAAAACATTCGCATTTGAGGATGAATAGAGTTTTCACAATTTTGGACAAAACCTTCGCATTTGCGGATGAACTATGTCTTCACAATTCCCGACAAAACTTCGCATTTGCGAATGAACAGTATTTTCGCAAATCCTGACAAAACTTCGCATTTGCGAATGAACAGTGTCACACGAGCATCAGCAATACAAAACTTCTCCAAAATGATCCGAAACCACCCTGAAACTCACCAGAGGCCCCCGGACCTCAACACAAAACACCAACATGTCCTAAAACCTAATTAAAACTTGTTCCAATCATCAAAAAACTTGAAACAACATCAAATCACTCAAAACACATCGGATTCAAGCCTAAGTTTCCAAAAACTTCTAAAATACAATTTCGATCAAAAACCCGACCAAACGACGTCCGAATGACCTAAAATTTTGCGCACACATCCCAAATGACATAACGAAGCTACAACAACTCTCGGAATTTCATTCCGACCCTCAGATCAAAATCTCACCTATCAACTGAAATTCACCAAAATACTATCTTCGCCAATTCAAGCCTAATTCTACACCGGACATTAAAAACCACTTCCGATCACACTCCTAAGTCACAAATCATTTCTCGGAGCTAATCAAACCATCAAAATTCACATTCGAGCACTCTAAATCATAAGTCAACGCCTGATTGTCTTTTCCAACTTAAGCCTTCTTAAAAGAGACTAAATGTCTCATTTCGTATCAAAACCACTCCAAACCAACTTGATCACATAGGACACAGATAACGAAGCATAAAGAATCAGAAATTGAGAAAACGGGGCGGTAACTCATGAGACGACTGGCCGGGTCGTCACAATGGGGTATTATATTCTCCCCCACTTAGGGTTATTCGTCCTCAAATGAGAAGTAGAGTCCATCCTCAAACTCATAATGTAACTTATTTCTTTCTTTGCACATCTCAATATCCCAAATTTTTCTAACTCCCAAATTTTTCAGAAATTTCGGAAGAGTCTCCCCTGTAAATGGACCTATCCACCTGTCAGAGTAACACCAAACTAACTCCTAACAATATTTTCACAATCTGACAAAATACCACAAAGTATGTATCAATAGCACTAACCTCCGCATTACAAGCACGACATTATCACAATGATATCCGGACATAAAACGCATCATACGTATGACCATAACAACATCTCGTAGTCTAAAACTCAATAATTACACTATAAATCTGGCAAATTATGCACAAAGATATTCATACAAGAATTTTTTTTCCAGATAAGTCTAATAGGAACGACTCCCTATAAGTACTATTGTACAAATTTTAATTTCATAAAGGGAGCATTTAAATACATAATATTTTTTTCACCGCAAAGACCTTGTCCTTATATAACATCTACCGCAGCTCGCAGCCAGGTTTAAATATTTCATATCACAGTAGCAGAAACAAATATGGGAATGCAATTAATAGGGGGATCGGGGTGTAAATTCTTAAAACAACAGGTCGGGTCATTACACTAAATCTTTTGAAAACTTTTCAAAACTTCCAATTTAATGCATGAAAGATATAGAATAAATTTATTTCACGTTGAAGTCTGAAGATTTAATAGGCAATGATTGAGTCTCTTCTAGGTTAGTAGTATAATTACCTCTATTTGCATGGGTGATGTCGGGTGGTTTGGGGTTGGGGGAGGAATTTGGTGGGGTTGATTGGTGGAGAATAGGAGGTTAGTCATAATAACAGAGAGGTTGAAGATGATGATGAGTCTAGAGAGAAGTCGGCCCTTCTCTCTCTTATAAGAATAAGGTAAGCAATGAGATGCAAGAGTTCATTAGCTAATTATATATAATCACTTGATAAACAGAGTAGTAATTAGTAATCCGATAAAAATGATACTAACCTATTATAATATGTTATAATTCACTAATGGCGGGGGAAAAAAAATTATAATGTTCATGTGTATAACTTAAATTAAACCCTATGTTTGAATAATTTGTGTACCATGAAAGGAAAGTAAAAGAACAGATTGGTTAATCGTTCTATAGATTAAAGACTCAATCTTTGCCTTGTTGTAAATGTTCCCACTCATATTATAAGTACAACTAGTGAATTTACTCATGCTTTGCTCAATTAATAAAAGACTTAAATAATTTTTTTAGTATCTGAATATTAAAATTATATTAGTCATCAAATCTAAATGTATTAGAGTTCAAGTTCTAATCAATTTAATACTCAGTTTAAAATTATATAGTGAAGTCCTGAAACCATGATATATTTATTTATTTGAACATAATTTCTTTCCACAAAAAGAAAGCAAATAGTTCTGTACATTGATTGGTAGATGTTCGGTTCATGGACTAAAATAAAATATACGAGATATAAATATAATACAAGTGTTTAGTTTTCACGAGATAAACTTTTAATTTCAATTTTAATCTTACTTTTTTCAAAAGACCTTGGATTAATAGTTTTGGAAAAGGACACTTTATTATTTTATTATTTTTACTCCGAAATTATTCATGATTAGTAAACCCAAAATCATTATCTCACTTTGAGTAAGCTTTAAAATAATACCACAATTGTGGTATAAATAAATCATGAAATTGCTTATATTAAAATTAAACTTCAATCAAACAAGAGACAAAATAATAGTGTTACACTCTATCTCCTGATGATTATCCTTGTCACACTATAAACAAACCAAACTTAAAGATTAATATAAAAAATAGTTTTTCAAAATCCTACTAAAAAATAATGCTCTTATTTTTAGTTTTCTTCTAATTTTAGCAATAAGAGCATCACATCGAGCAATTCACTTAAGTACTCCCACTTATTAAGGAGGACACAGACTATCTTTTCAGAAGTCCTTTCTTATCTTTTTTAGTTGTATTTGATAGCAAGTCTACAATTTTGACGAGAATACATGTTCTAAACTTGTTTCATTTTACGCTTCCATTTACCGTAATATAGTAATAATATATCAGAATAATTTCAACTTCGCTGAGGATAGTACTCGTACTTAATTTATAATGTATTTAATTGGAGCTATCAATATGGGTGGGCCGAGTTAGCCTAACCCTATCCACGTGGGCTTTAGCAATTGACGGGTTGAGCTGGCTAGCTCAACATTTTGATGGGCATTATAATGATCAGCCCACCTCAGCTTTATGTGGGTCGCGGTCCCCACGAACTGGCCCATCCTCTTTTTGAAAAATATAATTTTTTTTTAATACTAACCTAAAAAAAGATAAACACTTAAAACTTAAAAAATCCTATTAGGAAAAATTCGCAAAATTTGATAACTTTTTATACTGTTCCAATTTCAAAATACATACTAAAAAGTAAAAGACAAGACTATATTTCATTCACTAAAAATCAGAACTCAAAACAAACTATTCAGGAGAACGTCCATGATGCTTATGGGATAAACACATTTGAATCCGCTTGTGATAAGATTGTCTTAACATCTTCACTTCCATCTACTTCTACAATTCATATGCAATATTAATTAGTTAAATATTAAAAATAATTAAATTTTAAAAATTAATCAAATTCACATAAAAAAAAATATTACCAATTTGAGTTTGGGAAAAGCCGTGCAACTTCGAGTAGTAATGTGTGTTTGGATATTTTCATGATGGATGCAACTTTTGTAATTGGTAAGAATACGACAACCAATGCTAAATGTTGATTCTGATGCTTATGTAACCTCCTTGAGTCATTTGTTTCAATTGGATTTTAGATTTGTATTCCACTTGAGTTTTCATGTGCCATGTGTGGTGAGATTTATTATGAGTTCTTTTGCATTACTTGTAGTCTAGAACATGCCCGGAATTTACTTCAAGGCGAAATTATAGACTAACTTGGTTTGAAAAATGATATTAGGTCTTCCTTGGACCGCTAGTATGCCTTGAATTTCCTACGCTTGAATATTTTCCCTAGTCAACCCATTTTGAGTCTTTAACATTATTCTTTGGCAACTATATTACATGTTTAAATCCTTTGTTCTTAAATGATCTAGCTTTTGGCACCCTACTTCCCTAAGTAAGTGTAAACATAATCTAAAAGCCTACACCGTTTATAATCCAACAAGAAGAAGATAATTTAGAGCAGGCTCGATTCGATAAGGGGAATGAAATAGCGACATAATACGTTACTTTTTAGTATTACCAATCTCATGCTTACAATAAAACTTATAACAGTTGCTTTTTAAGTAACGGTAAAATATTAGGTTATGAATAAGTAAAAAAGTTAAGCCCGTAGAACTAGTATGAAAATTCGATACAACAAAAATTACTTCCCACATTAAGACAACCTACAATAATGCAAGCATTGTTCGCTGCTTTCACAGCTTGAACCTGTATCTTATAGATCACACGAAAATACTTTTATTGTTGCCCCATGGCTCTCCTTTCCAAATGTTATTAAAATAAATCCCAAGCCGAAAATGACTAGAGCATGACATAGCACACAAGTGGGGCAATTGCACAGATAGCTATTCTTAGGGACGTAGCCAGTACTTATTTTGTCCTGAAATTTTAAACTAAAAATCTTAACTTTTGGACAATTCATGATATTTTTATCCTAAAATTAAACTAAAAAATCAAAATACATACTGGCTAATTCCTATATAGCAACCTTTTGTAGTGACTATCTGGTGTTATGTCTATCCCACAAGCCGCTCCGCTAGACAAAAAGAATACGGGAAAATCATTAATGTAATGAAAGGAAAGATTGGGAAATTCACTTAGCTTTGTAGGGATTTCAATAGAGAAAGTATAGATAAAACATTTATGCATATGGCTCACTGTAATGAAGCAGAAAAAATTAGTATAAGAAATATGGTATTTTTCTTTTACCCAAAAAAACAATTAAAAAATTCAGTATGTGCCTGCTTTAGCTTGATCATCTCTTTCCATTTAATTGGAAGACAAGGAACAAAGAGGAAATTTGGTTTGTGAACTTAGTTATATTGAGATTATAAATTTTAAGACAATAATAATGAGATTATATAGAGGACACACTTTAATTATTGGTAGATGTATAGTATATTCGATTAAAATAAGATACACCGGTTAAAATATAAAATATTCATTTGCTTTTCAATGGATAAACTTGGATAAGTTTTAATTTCAACTTTAACTTTAGCTTTTTTACAAGATATGGATTAAAAACTTTGGAGACGGGTATTTTTAATATTCTATAGTTTTATCCCAAGATTAATCATCTTATGTCATTAAAAACTTGATTGCTTATACATGTTATTCAGTAATTATTAGCTCTTGTCCTTGTAACAAACCATATTACTTAAAAGTTAAAATAAAAATAAATTTTCTGTATACCTAGAATGTCATTTACCTCAAAAATTAATACGTTACGTCATATACTTAAGTACTCCCACTTATCTAGGAGATAAAGACTACAAATTTTACAATAAAATTTACTTATAGTGATTTATTTTGTAATTATTATCTCCTGTTCTTGTAAACAAACCATATTACTCAAAAGTTTATAATAAAAATTAATTTTTTGTATACCTACAATGCCATTTACCTCAGAAATTAACGCTCTTATTTTTTTTTAACTTTAGTAATAGTCGTTCTGAACCGTTCTATTTGACAAGACAACCGCTAGAATAGATCTGCCTATGGCATTTTGTAACTGTTGCAATAGACGCGCTTAGGGCACAAGTTTAGAACCGTTACGAGAAACAGTTGCAATATCCCTATTGGCACACGATGATGGTCCCATAACCGTTCCAATATGGGCTATTGCAACGGTTTTGCTAGCTATTGCAACGGTTTTCGAGGCGTTGCTATAGGCCTATTTTCTAGTAGTGTAATTTACTTAAATTTCCACTTAAATGCCCCTCAGGCTCAATATCAATCGCTCAGGATAGTATCAGCCTCTCGGGCACAGTATCACATCACTCAGAACAGTATTAGCCCCTCTGGCTCAGTATCAGTCACATAGTACAACATCAGCCCCTTGGGCTCACTCTCAAATCACATGGGTACCCGCGCTCATTGTGGGGGTGCAGACTCCGAAGGGGCTCGTACAACCCAAGCGCTATATCATCATAAGGCCTAAAAGCATGTACATATCAACTTGAGGCCTGAAAGCCTTCGCACATTACACTCGAGGCCTGAAAGCCTCCTCACATATCACTCGAGGCCTGAAAACCTCCTCACATATCACTCGAGGCCTTAAAGCCTCCTCACCTCACGCTCAAGGCCTGAAAGCCTCACTCTATCCAGAACATATCTTAAGCCCCTCGGGCATCAGTAAATTATAGTTCTCAGCCCAAAAAACAATGAAATATCAGTAAAGTCTCAAAAATCAATTAAAACGACTGAGTTTGCAAAAGAAATATAATCAACAGGACTGAGTTCAAGTAGTATATCAAATAGTGAGGAACGAGTGATAAAAATCCCTGAAGGGGTTCAAATAATTGGCATGAAGCCCAAATATGGCAATCAGCCCAAATCATGATAATATCAAACAATTTCCATTCAAATACTCGGTAAAATCAACAACCGGGACGGACCAAGTCACAATTCCCAACGGTGCTCTACCCCACGCTCGTTATCCTGTGTGCAAGTCACCTCAATATAGCACTACGGTGTGCAAATCCGAGGTTTCAAACCCTCTAGATAATATTTACAATCATTACTCACCTCGAACTGGTAAAATCTCTAGCTCGCGACGCCTTTGCCCCTCAAACCAGCCTCCACGCACGTCGAATCTATCTAACATCAGAGCGAATACATCATGATATGCCAATGGGACAATACCCAATCAAAAACAATCAAAAAATAGCACAAATCCAAAATTAGTAAAACTCGAGCCCCGGTCCCACTTCTCGAAAATCAAAAAATTGAACATTAATGGATTCCACATCTTCTCACGAGTTCATACATACTAAGAACTCTCAAATCCGAGCTCAAATGACCCATCAAATCCCAATTTGAAATATAAAAAACTCAAGCTATGTTCATCAATTTTAGGCTTAATTTCCATGAATTTCTAGATGGATTACACAATAAGAACGAGTTTTAAGGTCAAAAATCTTACCTCCAATCGATTCTCCTTGAATCCCTCTTCAATCTCCTTCAAAAAGCTCTCAAAAAGGTCAACAATGGAGTAAATGAGCCCTAAAACCGCGGATGAAATATTTCAAAACATTCTGCCCAGGTCACTGTAGCTAACCCTATGCGATCGTAGCCCTTGCTATTGCGATCGCATAGCACAAATTTCCAGGCCTCCAAAATTACTCTATGCAATCGTAATAAATACCACGTGAATGCAATGCTCTGCCCCTTAACTCACTGCGATCGCATATCCACTCACCCGAGGCCCCCGGGACCCCAACCAAAAGTGCCAACCCATCCTAAAACATATTTCAAACTTATTCCGATTATTAAAACACCTCAAACAAAACTAAAACTAAAAATTCTCATCAAATTCAAGCCTAAGTTTCTTAAAAACTTCCGAAATACACTTTCGATCAAAAACACGACCAAACGACGTCCGAATGACCTGAAATTTTGCACACATATCCAAAATCACCTAACGAAGCTGCAGCAACTCTCGAAATTTTATTCCGACTCTCGGATCAAAATCTCACCCATTAACCGTAATTCGCCAAAATACTAACTTCGCCAATTCAAGCCTAATTCTACACCGGACCTCCAAAATCAATTCCGATCACGCTCCTAAGTCAAAAATCATCCCACGAAGCTAACCAAATTACCGGAAACCAAATCCGAGCCGTCTAACTCATAAGTCAACATCCGGTTGACTTTTTCCAAACCAAACCTTCAATAAAGAGACTACGTGTCTCATTTTCTACCAAAACAAATCCAAATAAATTCTAACACACCAATTACTAATGATGAAACATGAAGAAGCATAAAATGGGAAAACAGAGCGGTAACTCATGAGACGACGGGTCGGATCGTCACAACATAGGATCCGAGAAAGGGTCACACCTTATCAAGGAGTGTGATTCATTATTGGCTACTTCCAAAGCTCGAAGCTGTAACCTACAGGTCACACAAAAATAATTTTACGGTTTCCCCAAGGCTCTCCTTTCCAAATGCTATTAATTTCAGGACAATTCAGGATATTTTTATTCTAAAATTAAACTGAAAAAATAAAATTCATGATGCACTGGCTAATTCCTATATAGCAACCCTTTATAATGACTATGTGATGTTATTCTATCCCACAAGCCGCTCCGCTAGACGTAAAGAATACGAGAAAATTATTAATGTCATGAATGGAAAGATTTGGAAATTCACTTACCTTTGTACGGATTTCAATAGAGAAAGTGTAGATAAATTTTTTAGGCATATGACTCACTGTAAGGAAGCAGAAAAAATTAGTATAAGATATATGGTTATTTTTCTTTTACCCAAAAAAAAAAAACAATTAAAAAATTAATATGTGCTTGCTTTAGCTTGATGATATCTTTCCATTTAATTAGAAGACAAGGGACAAAGAGGAAATTTGGTTTGTGAACTTAGTTAAATTGAGATTATAAATTTTAAGACAATATTAATAATGAGATTATATAGAGGACACACTTTAATTGGTAGATGTATAGTTCATTAGATTAAAATAAGATACTGTCACGACTCGAATTTTCCGCCCTAGGGAGTTGTGATGACGCCTATTAATGGCAGCTAGGCAAGCCAACTCTTATCTACCTTTTTCATTAACAGAATTCTTCTTTTAGCAATTAACAATGGTAATATAAATACAGTGGAATAAATTAAATGAGCAGAAGACATAAGTTATTAAAACTATGAAATGCGGAAATTCAACATAAATCTCTACCCAAGAACTGGTTGCACATTACTCACGAACCACTAAGAATACTAAATAAAACAGTTTGAAAGAAATATAAAACCGTTTTCTCGAATACGTGAGATAATAGACTGAAAATAAAGATAGAGGAGAAGCGGAGCCTGCAGACGCCTGCAAGGTTACCTCTGTGTCTCGCTGGTCTGAACGCTGACACCCGCGCTACTGTTGATGTTGTCCGAAACCTGGATCTGTGCAAAAGAGCACATAGTGTAGTATCAGCACAACCGACCCCATGTGCTGGTAAGTGCCTAGCCTAACCCCGACGAAGTCAAGACGAGGCTAGGACCAGACGACCAAATAAACCTGTGCAATTCAAATATATATATATACAACAAAAGAAAATACAGGAAACAACCAATCAACGTGGGAAAGGGAAACATGTTGTAGGGAAGCAACACTTTCAATTAGAAATCCTCAATAAGGGAAAGAAACAGCAAAGTCAGAATGTCAACAGGTATTAAAAATCAACAGTTTGCACGGCGTCACCCTTCGTGCTTTTACTCTCATCCTCACCCAAGCAATATTTACAATAAACTATGCACGACATCACCCTTCGTGCTTTTACTCTCGTTATTACCAAATCAATCATATCATAATCATGTGCACGGTATCACCTTTCGTGCTTTTAATCTCTTTCATCACAATATAATCAATATATATCAATGCTGAATGATACATCGTACGACACGATATCACCCTTCGTGCTTTACACTCTTTCCTCACAATATCAAACAATGTACTGCATCACCCTTCGTGCTTTATCACTCTTCTTTAACCAAACAACAATAAAAAATAAGGTAATAGAGATCCCAGTAAGGGAACAACAATTAAACAATAAAATTCCCAGCAAGGGAGATACCAACAATTCAACAAATATCTCAGCAAGGAAATAATTCAATAATTCTTTCTCTTACTTTCATTTCTTACTTTGTAATTTATTTTACCACTTGAGCCAATGTTCCAAAGGGTTTAATCATCTCGTATACTTTCTCAATTCATATTATAACTTGAGCCAATGCTCCTCGAAGTGTAAATATCACAATTTCTTTCACATGCTCTTCACAACATATAGAAATCATCATTTAAGCATGGAAGATACAACAAGAATAAGAATATTCATAATATAAAGACTCACGGTCATGCTAGATACCAATGTATAGATACTCGTCACCATGCCTATACGCCGTACTCGACAAATAGCAAGTAGAGAATAAGACTCAACTCCTATTCCCTCAAGCTAAGGTTAGACCAAATACTTACCTCGAAGTTCTATGGCCAACTCAATCATTAAGCATCGCTTTTCCTTTCAAATTTGATGCCAATTCAATCATATCTATACACAATTGATTTAATATCATCAATAAATACTAAACAATCCAATTCTAATGCCTAAATATAACTTTCTAAACATTCTTCCAAAAATTCCAAAAATCGACCCCGGGCCTGCTTGGTCAAAAAATGAGGTTCGTACCAAATTCCGATCACCCATTCACTTACGAGCCTGAATATATAATTTGCTTTCAAATTCGACCCCAAAACGAGGTCTAATTGAAGAAAAATCAAAAAGCACTAAACCTACCCAATTCTCTAATTTTCTACCTATTTTCACATGTTTTAGGCTGAGGAATTCAAGTGATATTGATGGAAAATGAAGAAAACAAGATAAGCAACACTTACCCAAGAAACTTTGGCGAAGAAATTCTCCAAGAATCGTTCAAAAGCTTTGGAGAAGAGAGGGTTTGTGAAATGTTGGTAAAATCCCGGAATGGGTTCTGTTTTGGGGCTTTTAAAGGACTGGGCAAAATTGCCCTTTGCGTTCGCGACAGGCCGATCACGTTCGCGAAGGGTAGAGTCGACAAGCCACCGCATTCGCAAGATGAGGAGTGCGAACGCAGAGAGCAAAGGCTGTGGGTCCAAAGTTTGGCCTACGCGAACACGTGAGGCCTTACGCGAACGCAATGAAGGAAGCATGCAAATCGTCGCGATCATGAGATTCTGCATGCGAACACGAAGAAGAAAATGCGGCTAGGCCCTCAGGGTCAAATAACACTACGCGATCGCGAGGGCAGGGATGCGAACGCGAAGTAGGAACAATCTAAAGCTTCGTGAACGCGGGAGCTGTATCGCGAACGCGAAGAAGAAGAAGCTAAGGCATCGCGAATGGGGGAGGAAGGAAGCGAACGCGAAGAAGGAATGGTCTGTGTACCTGTTGCAGATTTCTTCAATCTTCCTAATTCTAAAATCACTCCAAGACACCTCCGAAATACTCCCGAGCCCTCGGGGCTTCTAGCCAAACATGCATACTAACTCAAAAACATCCTACGAACTTAACCGTGCGATCAAATCACCAAAATAATGTCATATACAACGAATTAAGCCTTAAAATCCATGATTTCTTCCAAATTTCATAAAACATCAAAATTTTCCTTTTGAGTCCGAAACACGTCAAACGACGTCCGTTTTCAACAAAACTTTACAGAAAGCGCTTAAACCATATATAAGACCTGTAACGGGCCCTGGAACCAAAATACGTGACCGATACCATCACTTTCTAATCAAATCTCATTTCCATTTTCCTTAAATATTTTTATAAAATAATTTTACTCAAAAATTCATTTCCCGGGCTTGGGACCTTGTAATTCGATTCCGGGCGTACGCCCAAGTCCCATATTTTCCTACGGACCCTCCGAGACCGTCAAATCACGAGTCCGGAACCGTTTCCCCAAAATATTGACCAAAGTCAAACTTATTCATTTTAACACTAAAAATTAGCATTTTTCATAGAATTTCATATTTAAACTTTCCGGCTTCGCACTCGGACTGCGCACCAAATCGAGGCAACCATAAATGAGGTTTTTAAAGCCTTGGAAGCTCAGAATGAACAAGAAAACAGGTGATCACCCTTTGGATCGTCACATTCTCCACCTCTAAAACAACCGTTCATCCTCGAAAAGACAGAAGAAGGAAGTACCTGAGTCGCGGAATAGATGAGGATAACGGTTCCACATATCAGACTCGGACTCCCAGGTCGATGCCTCAGGTGTCTGACCTCTCCGCTGAACACGAACAGAAGGGAAACTCTTGGATCTTAACTGACGAATCTGCCAGTCTAGAATAGCTACCGGCTCCTCCTCATAAGACAAGTCCTTGTCCAACTGGACAGTGCTGAAATCTAACACGTGCGCTGGATCACCGTGATATTTCCAGAGCATGGACACATGAAAAACTGGATGCACGGATGATAAGCTAGGCGGAAATGCAAGTCTATAAGCCTCCTCTCTCACTCGCTCAAGGATCTTAAGCTGGCCAATGTACCTAGGGCTAAGCTAGCCCTTATTCCCAAATCTCATCACGCTCTTCATAGGCAACACTCGAAGCAATACCCGCGCACCAACCATGAAAGCTACATCTCGAACCTTACGATATGCATAGCTCTTTTTACTGGACTGATCCATACGAAGCCTATCCTGAATGATCCTGACCTTGTCCAAGGGCTCCTTAACCAAATTTGTACCCAACAACCGAGCCTCTCCCGGCTCAAACCATCCAACTGGAGATCGACACGGCCTACCATATAAAGATTCATAAGGAGCCATCTGGATACTCGACCGGTAGCTGTTGTTGTAGGCAAACTCTGCTAAAGGCAATAATTGATCCCATGAACCTCCTAAGTCGATAACACAAGCCCAGAGCATATCCCCCAATATTTGAATAGTCCGCTCGGACTGCCCGTCCATCTGAGAATAAAATGTTGTTCTCAAATCCACTTGGGTGCCTAACTCTCGCTGAATTGCCCTCTAGAAACGCGAGGTAAACTACGTACTTCGATGAAATGTTTCAAAACATTCTGCCCAGGTCACTGTAGCTAACCCTATACGATCGCAGCCCTTGCTGTTGCGATCGCATAGCAAAAATTTCCAGGCCTCCGAAATTACTCTATGCGATCATAATAAATACCACGCGAACGCAATGCTCTGCCCCTTAACTCACTGCGATCGCATACCCACTCACCCGAGGCCCCCGGGACCCCAACCAAAAGTGCCAACCCATCCTAAAATATATTTTAAACTTGTTCCGATTATTAAAACACCTCAAACAACACTAAAACTATAAATTCTCATCGAATTAAAGCCTAAGTTTCTCAAAAACTTCTGAAATACACTTTCGATCAAAAACCCGACCAAACGACGTCCGAATGACCTGAAATTTTGCACACATATCCAAAATCACCTAACGAAGCTACAAAAACTCTCGGAATTCCATTCTGACCCTCGGATCAAAATCTCACACATCAACCGGAATTCGCCAAAATACTAACTTTGCCAAATCAAGCCTAATTCTACACCGGGCCTCCAAAATCAATTTCGATCATGCTCCTAAGTCACAAATCATTCCCCGAAGCTAACCAAATCACCGGAAACCAAATCCGAGCCGTCTAACTCATAAGTCAACATCCGGTTAACTTTTTCCAAACAAAACCTTCAGTAAAGAGACTAAGTATCTCATTTTCTACCAAAACAAATCCAAATAAATTCTAACACACCAATTACTAATAATGAAACCTGAAGAAGCATGAAATGGGGAAACAGAGCTGTAACTTATGAGACGACGGGTCGGGTCGTCACAACATAGGATCCAAGAAAGGGCCACACCTGATCAAGGAGTGTGATTCATTATTGGCTACTTCCAAAGCTCGAAGTTGTAACCTACAAGTCACACAAAAATAATTTTACGTTTTCCCCAAGGCTCTTGTTTCCAAATGCTATTAATTCAAGGACAATTCAGGACATTTTTATTCTAAAATTAAACTGAAAAAATAAAATTCATGATGCACTGGCTAAGTCCTATATAGCAACCCTTTATAATGATTATGAGATATTATTCTATCCCACAAGCCGCTCCGCCAGACGTAAAGAATATGAAAAAATCATTAATTTCATGAATGGAAAGATTTGGAAATTCACTTACCTTTGTACGGATTTCAATAGAGAAAGTATAGATAAAATTTTTATGCATATGGCTCATTGTAATCAAGCAGAAAAAATTAGTATAAGATATATGGTTATTTTTCTTTTACCCAAAAAAAAAATTAAGAAATTAATGTATGCTTGCTTTAGCTTGATGATCTCTTTCCATTTAATTAGAAGACAAGGGACAAAGAGGAAATTTGGTTTGTGAACTTAGTTAAATTGAGATTATAAATTTTAAGACAATATTAATAATGAGATTATATATAGAGGACACACTTTAATTGGTAGATGTATAGTTCATTAGATTAAAATAAGATACTGTCACGACCCGGATTTCCCGCCCTAGGGAGTTGTGATGGTGCCTACTAATGGCAGCTAGGCAAGCCAACTCTTATCTACCTTTTTAATTAGTAGAATTCTTCTTTTAGCAATTAACAATGATAATATAAATACAGCGGAATAAATTAAATGAGCGGAAGACTTAAGTTATTAAAACTGAATGAAATGCGGAAATTCAACATAAATCTCTGCCCAAGAACTGGTGGCACACTACTCACGAACCACTAAGAATACTAAATACATCAGTTTGAAAGAAATATAAAACTGTTTTCTCGAATACACGAGATAACAGACTGAAAATAAAGATAGAGAAGAAGCGGGGACTACGGACGCCTGCAAGGCTACCTTTGTGGATCGCTAGTCTGAACGCTAACACCCGCGCTACTGTTGCTGCTGTCCGAAACCTGGATCTGTGCAAAAGAGCACAGAGTGTAGTATCAGCACAACCGACC